>CM039581.1:50820756-50998818 GCA_022457205.1 Saccharum spontaneum | reverse complement strand
GGTTATGTTCCTTAGACATAATTGGGAGGAAATGTTTAAACTGTGGATGTTAAGCTTATTTATGTTGGAGCATCTCATTTTTTTGTGTTAGGATTTTGTTAATGTTAGTTTGGTGCTTCCGGTTATTATATATATCTTGCTTCTGCATTGTTTTTTAAATACAAGGGAGGTGCTGCCAAATCTTTGTTGGTTATGTGCGGCTGTGGGTTTTGTGATGTTTAGTGGCATCCTAGGATGTCTGTGGATTCTGGGGTGTTACAGTTGGTACCAAAGCGGGTTTTAGATTCTCGGAAAAAAAAATTAAAAATTAATTTGACACACTTGCACTTTAAGATGGGTAATTATTGTTTTCTCTATTCTTGATTGTTGTGACATGATCTGTTAATTATATAATTTGTTTCAATTTAGGTTGGCGTGGGCTTGGTTTTGTTTTTTTAATGTGGTTGTTGTTTGCTTACCGTGGTGGCTGCAGTTATGCCGCCTAAAGGACGACGGGGTCGATCAGCGACTAATCGTTCTACGAATAATAATCCACCTCTTGATCCAGCAGCAATGGCATCTGCGATGCAGGCGATGCAGTAGGAGTTGGAGACCTTGAGGCAAGTTGTCAATACTAGCACTGCTACCGCTGCTACAGCTGGTGCCACAACTAGCACGGTTCCTGCTACGGGTGCTATTTCCACTGGTGTTCCTCAGACTGCACTTCCAGTCAGCGGTATTTCTCTTGTGAAGTGGATCGGCATGAAGTTGGATTCATTTGATGGTAGTGGCTCTCCAGTTGAGGCAGCAAATTGGTTGACCTATGTGGAGGACAAGATGGATGTCTTTGAGGTGGCTTATGGGGATCGTGTTCGCTATGGGACACAGTTGTTGAAGGGTGAGGCTCAGATATGGTGGAGAGGCGTGCAAACATCTCATTCATCTGCACCTGGATCTTTGACTTGGCATGTCTTGGCTAGGGAGTTCGAGAGGAGGTTTTACCCAGCTACTTTTCTGGGGAAGATGAAGATAGACCTGCAAACTTATAGGCAGGATAAGAAAACAGTGGCAGAGTATGAGGTGGGCTTCAACAATATTGTTCGGTTTGTTCCACATGTGGCGCGTAATGAGGTAGAGAAGGCAAGCCAGTTTTGTCAGGGTTTGAAACCTTCAATCAGGCACACTTTGGGGGCCTTTCCATTGGTGGATTTCCGCACCACTGTGGAGCAGGCTTTAGGGGTGGAGATGCAACAACAGTACACTAATGAAATTCAGAAACCTTCTAGTGCGGATCAGTCTCGCTCTCAGGATGACAAGAAGGGCCAGTCTGGTGGTCCAACTCACAAGAAGGGGAAGTTTCAGCGTCACCATCCATATCGTGGCAAGTCCTCTCACTCTAGTTCTTTAGGAGGTAGTACACCTCAGTATCGGGCTATTCCTAAACCAGGTATGGGGCTAGTGTGTTTCCGCTGTGGTGATGCGCACCGACGTGCAGAGTGCTAGTGGAGTGGAAGATGTTCTATTTGTGGCCAGGACCACAAGGATGTGGTATGTAGGAAGAATCCAAATGCAAAGCTTCGTTGGGAACCAGTGTCTTCTTCAGCTTCTAGTGGCACTGCCAACATGATGTCATCCACACAGCAGCATGCTTTTGTGCCACCTACTCAGCAGTACTTGGTTGCACCATCCTACCCTCAGTACTTAGCAGCTCCTACTTCTATACCGGCTGCTCCTTCGACGGCTCAGGCTGGGACCCTTCGGCTACCCCAACCTACTGCTCCTCTAGTGTATCCGCTGCCCTGGACTTCTACTCCTACTGGATTTTCGCCAGGTGTTTCTTCCTCTGCGGGTGTTCCTGGAGCTTATGCATTGCCCTCTGTTGATGGCAATAATGCAGATGTTGTTACAGGTACTATCTCGGTTGATTCATTTGATGCATATGCTCTTTTTGACTCTGGCGCTAGTTTCTCGTTTGTCTCGGAGGGTTTTGTGGCTCGTGCTGGCCTCTCTGTGCAGAAGATTGGTCAGTCCATTGTGGTCAGTTCCGCTAAAGGTGTTATATCTAGTCACTCAATTTGTCCGGGTTGCTCTATCGTTCTTGCCGATGAGGGGTTTGTTGCCAATCTCGTGGTGATTCCCCTTGAGTCTTTTGATGTTATTCTAGGCATGGATTGGCTTTGTCAATACCAGGCTGTTATCTCTTGTTTCTGGAAGACAGTGTCTTTGCAGGCACCTTCAGGTAGAGAGGTAATCTTTGTAGGTAGTGCTATGAAGTACTCCCTTGCTCTTCTATGTCTATTGTTCCCAGATCGCTGGACTAGAAAATCTGGAATTCTCTTCTCTATGGTGGATGACAATGTGGTTGCCTTGCCAGTGGAGGACTTACGTGTGGTGTGTCATTACCCTGATGTGTTTCCTACTAAGCTTCCAAGTATTCCGCCTGAGCGTGATGTGGTTTTTGAAATTAAATTAGTTCCTGGTACACAACCTATCCATAAGACTCCATATCGGATGGCTCCAAAAGAGCAGGTTGAGTTGAAGCAGCAGTTGGATGATCTTCTTGCTAAGGGTTTTATCAGACCTAGCAAGTCGCCTTGGGCTTTTCCTGTACTATTTGTGGAGAAGAAGGATGGTACCAAGAGGTTGTGTGTGGATTATCGTGACCTTAATCGGGTGACCATCAAGAATAAGTATCCTTTACCTCGTATTGATGTGCTCTTTGAGCAATTGAGAGGTGCCAAGGTATTCTCTAAGATTGATTTGAATTCTGGCTATCATCAGTTGAGAATACGGGAGGAAGATATCGAGAAGACAGCTTTTAGCACTAGGTATGGGCATTATGAATATATCGTTATGTCTTTTGGACTAACAAATGCCCCTGCTGTGTTTATGGAAGCTATGAATAGGATGCTACATGAGTACTTGGATGATTTCGTCGTTGTTTTCCTTGATGATATCTTGATTTACTCCACGTCCGAGGAAGAGCATGAGCGGCATCTTAGTCTTGTTCTGGATGCCCTTCGGAAGAATCAGTTTTATGCGAAATTGAAGAAGTGTGCTTTTTGGCTCTCTGAAGTGGCTTTTCTAGGTCATGTTATTAATCAACATGGCATTTTAGTTGATCCCAAGAATGTTGCTAGTGTTGTTAATTGGCAGAGACCTACTACAGTAACTGAGATTCGTAGTTTTCTTGGTCTTGCTGGCTATTATCGGCGTTTTGTGCAGGATTTTTCTAGTATTGCAAAGCCGATGACGAGATTTACTGAGAAGGGTGTTCCTTTTGTATGGAACAATGATTGTGAGATCAGTTTCCAGACATTAAAGGATAAGTTGGTGAATGCTCCTATCTTGACGTTACCTGAGAGTGGCAAGCGTTTCACGGTGTATACAGATGCATCCCGTGTTGGTCTGGGATGTGTATTGATGCAAGATGGCAAAGTGATTGCTTATGGCTCTAGGCAGTTGAAGAAACATGAGAGAAATTATCCTACCCATGATCTAGAATTGGCTGCCGTGGTGTTTGCCTTGAAGTCTTGGAGGCATTATCTCTATGGTGAGTCTTGTGACATCTATACTGACCACAAGAGTCTTAAATATATTTTCACTCAGAAGGAGCTCAATCTGAGGCAGCGTAGGTGGCTTGAGTTGATAAAAGATTATGATCTTACGATTCAGTATCATCCAGGGAAGGCGAATGTGGTGGCAGATGCTCTTAGTAGAACTGGGGTTCCTAAGGTGGCAATGCCCTTGATTGCGGATTTGGATCGTATGGGTGTCTCCTTATGCTATGCTGGCACTGCTAGAGAGGATACCCAGTTGTTCATTCAGTCATTCCTTCTTGAGAGGGTGCGCGAGGCACAACAGCATGACCGTCTAATTCAGGAGGTTCGTAAGAGGATAGCGAATGGCAAACCTCGAGAGTTTAGTATCGATGAGAACGATGCAGTCCGGTTTAGAGGACGCCTTTGTGTGCCTCAAAAATCAGATGTGAAGATGGATATCTTGCGAGAAGGTCATCGGACTCCATACACTGTTCATCCTGGTGAGACAAAGATGTATAGAGATCTTAAGCAGAGCTTCTGCTGGAAGAGAATGAAGGTTGATATTGCCAAGTATGTTGCAGCTTGTGGTGTGTGCCAGCAAGTGAAGGCTGAGCATAAGAGGCCTACAGGTTTATTGAAACCTTTAGAGATTCCAGAATGGAAGTGGGAATATATTACTATGGATTTTGTGGTTGGTTTACCACGATCTCCTCGGGGTAATGATGCAATTTGGGTTGTGGTAGATAGACTCACTAAGGTGGCTCATTTTATTCCAATGAAGACCAAGAATTCTGCTGCAGACTTGGTCCCCTTGTATATGAAGGAGGTAGTGAGGCTGCATGGAGTGCCAAAGTCTATTGTTTCAGATCGAGACTCCAAATTTGTTTCCAATTTTTGGAGGAGCTTACATAGCGCTTTGGGGACGAAGCTTGACATGAGTGTTGCTTTTCACCCTCAAACTGATGGTCAGTCCGAGCGTACTATCCAGACTTTGGAGGACATGCTACGTGCCTGTGTCCTTTCCTGGAAGGGTAGTTGGGAGGATCATCTAGCTTTAGCTGAGTTTGCTTATAATAACAGCTATCAAGCTAGTATTAAGATGGCACCATATGAGGCTTTGTATGGTAGAAGATGCATCTCACCATTGTGTTGGGAAACATTGGGAGAGAGGTCTTTAGTCGGTCCAGATTGGATTCAACAGACAGCTCAGAAGGTACAGGAGATACGTCAGAACATGTTAGCCGCCCAGAGTCGCCAGAAAAGCTATGCGGATGTTAGAAGGCGAGACCTCGAGTTTGCAGTGGGTGATCAGGTTCTTCTCAAAGTATCGCCTACTAAGGGTGTTGTGCGGTTCGGTACTACTGGGAAGCTTAGCCCGAGGTACATTGGACCTTTTGATATCATAGCCCGGGTAGGTAGCTTGGCTTACCGCTTACAATTACCGGATTCTATGAAGGGAGTTCATAATGTCTTCCACGTTTCTATGCTGAGAAAGTATTTGCGGGATCCTGAGCATAAGATCGACTTAGAGCCGATTCATGTGGAGCAGGACTTGACTGTGAAGTGTCAGCCAATGCGTATCTTAGAATCATCAGAGCGTGTTCTCAGGAGAAGGATTATCAAATATGTGAGAGTTCTATGGACGAATCAGCCTGAACGTGAAGCGACTTGGGAGCTTGAGGAGCAGATGCGTAAGGAGTATCCCGAACTATTTGACACTGGTGAGTTTTATGCAGATCTGTGTAGTTAACTATACTGTTGGTTTATATCATAGAAGCGGTAGAATTCGAGGACGAATTCCCTTAAGGGGGGTAGAATGTAATGCCCCAAAACAAAAATTGCAATACCCAATAGAAGAAACAAAATTAAAGGAAAAATAGCTTTAGAGGGGTCCAAGTAAACTTAGGCCAGGCTATGTGGCAGCCCATCTCAAGCCCAACTTGTCCCTATCACCTAAACCATATAGAGAGGAAGTGTGCAGCAGGAAAACATGTTTTCCCTTTCCCCATTCCCTTTGTTCGACCTCCAGGACGCCCCCTCCTCTTCCCCACAGATCCCTCTCCTTCCTTAACACCTCCTACACAGCAAAAATTACAAGGGAAAAGGAGAAAACAGATTGAGAAGGAGGACAGGTTCAACACGAGGTGGTAGCACTTCGGAACATCGCTAGTGCTTTTGATCTCCTTCGGTAAAGAGGCAAGTAAATGTAGCGGTGGTTTGCTACCGTTTTGGCTTGTTATTTTCATCACCTACAGTTTAATGTCTATAATAATGTCACACCACTATTATTCATGACTTGTGAACTTGGTTTATTCAACCTTATGTGAATGTGGTCTTATTTATTTATTCATGGTGATGTACTATTCCACATTGCTATATGTGGCTAGCCCACAACCCTGAAGATGAAGTTGAAGTATTATTGGCGGTGTATATTAATTTTATTGCAGCATGCCAAGCGCATTGCATCATTCATTTGCATTGGAAGTTATGTCGTTGACCTATGGTCACGACCGTACCGGTACAGCATCATGGGATGCAGCTCCACACCTTGTTGGGTGTGCAGGAAGGAGTCATTTTGCATTGCATTCATGAAGTATATTATTGAAGTGGTCTATCCATATTGTTATGAAGCTCTATCATCTGGCTATGTTTTTAAATGGAAGTCTCATTTTTTTTATACCATGTCCAGTGGAAACTCCGTGTTAAATTTATGTTTAATTCCACTTGTGGTTTAAATAGCCAGTCAAAACAAGTTTGCTTGCTGAGATGTTTCATCTCACCCTTGCTTTACTCAATCCAGGTACTTGATGCTTGCTTGGAAGGGAAGGGGATTAGTTGCACGTCACACACTCCGTTAGAGGCTTCATGTTTAATTCATAATAATTTGGTTATGTTCCTTAGACATAATTGGGAGGAAATGTTTAAACTGTGGATGTTAAGCTTATTTATGTTGGAGCATCTCATTTTTTTGTGTTAGGATTTTGTTAATGTTAGTTTGGTGCTTCCGGTTATTATATATATCTTGCTTCTGCATTGTTTTTTAAATACAAGGGAGGTGCTGCCAAATCTTTGTTGGTTATGTGCGGCTGTGGGTTTTGTGATGTTTAGTGGCATCCTAGGATGTCTGTGGATTCTGGGGTGTTACAGTTGGTACCAAAGCGGGTTTTAGATTCTCGGAAAAAAAATTAAAAATTAATTTGACACACTTGCACTTTTAAGATGGGTAATTATTGTTTTCTCTATTCTTGATTGTTGTGACATGATCTGTTAATTATATAATTTGTTTCAATTTAGGTTGGCGTGGGCTTGGTTTTGTTTTTTTAATGTGGTTGTTGTTTGCTTACCGTGGTGGCTGCAGTTATGCCGCCTAAAGGACGACGGGGTCGATCAGCGACTAATCGTTCTACGAATAATAATCCACCTCTTGATCCAGCAGCAATGGCATCTGCGATGCAGGCGATGCAGTAGGAGTTGGAGACCTTGAGGCAAGTTGTCAATACTGGCACTGCTACCGCTGCTACAGCTGGTGCCACTACTAGCACGGTTCCTGCTACGGGTGCTATTTCCACTGGTGTTCCTCAGACTGCACTTCCAGTCAGTGGTATTTCTCTTGTGAAGTGGATCGGCATGAAGTTGGATTCATTTGATGGTAGTGGCTCTCCAGTTGAGGCAGCAAATTGGTTGACCTATGTGGAGGACAAGATGGATGTCTTTGAGGTGGCTTATGGGGATCGTGTTCGCTATGGGACACAGTTGTTGAAGGGTGAGGCTCAGATATGGTGGAGAGGCGTGCAAACATCTCATTCATCTACACCTGGATCTTTGACTTGGCATGTCTTGGCTAGGGAGTTCGAGAGGAGGTTTTACCCAGCTACTTTTCTGGAGAAGATGAAGATAGACCTGCAAACTTATAGGCAGGATAAGAAAACAGTGGCAGAGTATGAGGTGGGCTTCAACAATATTGTTCGGTTTGTTCCACATGTGGCGCGTAATGAGGTAGAGAAGGCAAGCCAGTTTTGTCAGGGTTTGAAACCTTCAATCAGGCACACTTTGGGGGCCTTTCCATTGGTGGATTTCCGCACCACTGTGGAGCAGGCTTTAGGGGTGGAGATGCAACAACAGTACACTAATGAAATTCAGAAACCTTCTAGTGCGGATCAGTCTCGCTCTCAGGATGACAAGAAGGGCCAGTCTGGTGGTCCAACTCACAAGAAGGGGAAGTTTCAGCGTCACCATCCATATCGTGGCAAGTCCTCTCACTCTAGTTCTTTAGGAGGTAGTACACCTCAGTATCGGGCTATTCCTAAACCAGGTATGGGGCTAGTGTGTTTCCGCTGTGGTGATGCGCACCGACGTGCAGAGTGCCAGTGGAGTGGAAGATGTTCTATTTGTGGCCAGGACCACAAGGATGTGGTATGTAGGAAGAATCCAAATGCAAAGCTTCGTTGGGAACCAGTGTCTTCTTCAGCTTCTAGTGGCACTGCCAACATGATGTCATCCACACAGCAGCATGCTTTTGTGCCACCTACTCAGCAGTACTTGGTTGCACCATCCTACCCTCAGTACTTAGCAGCTCCTACTTCTATACCGGCTCCTCCTTCGACGGCTCAGGCTGGGACCCTTCGGCTACCCCAACCTACTGCTCCTCTAGTGTATCCGCTGCCCTGGACTTCTACTCCTACTGGATTTTCGCCAGGTGTTTCTTCCTCTGCGGGTGTTCCTGGAGCTTATGCATTGCCCTCTGTTGATGGCAATAATGCAGATGTTGTTACAGGTACTATCTCGGTTGATTCATTTGATGCATATGCTCTTTTTGACTCTGGCGCTAGTTTCTCGTTTGTCTCGGAGGGTTTTGTGGCTCGTGCTGGCCTCTCTGTGCAGAAGATTGGTCAGTCCATTGTGGTCAGTTCCGCTAAAGGTGTTATATCTAGTCACTCAATTTGTCCGGGTTGCTCTATCGTTCTTGCCGATGAGGGGTTTGTTGCCAATCTCGTGGTGATTCCCCTTGAGTCTTTTGATGTTATTCTAGGCATGGATTGGCTTTGTCAATACCAGGCTGTTATCTCTTGTTTCTGGAAGACAGTGTCTTTGCAGGCACCTTCACCCTTGCTTTACTCAATCCAGGTACTTGATGCTTGCTTGGAAGGGAAGGGGATTAGATGCACGTCACACACTCCGTTAGAGGCTTCATGTTTAATTCATAATAATTTGGTTATGTTCCTTAGACATAATTGGGAGGAAATGTTTAAACTGTGGATGTTAAGCTTATTTATGTTGGAGCATCTCATTTTTTTGTGTTAGGATTTTGTTAATGTTAGTTTGGTGCTTCCGGTTATTATATATATCTTGCTTCTGCATTGTTTTTTAAATACAAGGGAGGTGCTGCCAAATCTTTGTTGGTTATGTGCGGCTGTGGGTTTTGTGATGTTTAGTGGCATCCTAGGATGTCTGTGGATTCTGGGGTGTTACAGTTGGTACCAAAGCGGGTTTTAGATTCTCGGAAAAAAAAATTAAAAATTAATTTGACACACTTGCACTTTTAAGATGGGTAATTATTGTTTTCTCTATTCTTGATTGTTGTGACATGATCTGTTAATTATATAATTTGTTTCAATTTAGGTTGGCGTGGGCTTGGTTTTGTTTTTTTAATGTGGTTGTTGTTTGCTTACCGTGGTGGCTGCAGTTATGCCGCCTAAAGGACGACGGGGTCGATCAGCGACTAATCGTTCTACGAATAATAATCCACCTCTTGATCTAGCAGCAATGGCATCTGCGATGCAGGCGATGCAGCAGGAGTTGGAGACCTTGAGGCAAGTTGTCAATACTGGCACTGCTACCGCTGCTACAGCTGGTGCCACTACTAGCACGGTTCCTGCTACGGGTGCTATTTCCACTGGTGTTCCTCAGACTGCACTTCCAGTCAGCGGTATTTCTCTTGTGAAGTGGATCGGCATGAAGTTGGATTCATTTGATGGTAGTGGCTCTCCAGTTGAGGCAGCAAATTGGTTGACCTATGTGGAGGACAAGATGGATGTCTTTGAGGTGGCTTATGGGGATCGTGTTCGCTATGGGACACAGTTGTTGAAGGGTGAGGCTCAGATATGGTGGAGAGGCGTGCAAACATCTCATTCATCTGCACCTGGATCTTTGACTTGGCATGTCTTGGCTAGGGAGTTCGAGAGGAGGTTTTACCCAGCTACTTTTCTGGAGAAGATGAAGATAGACCTGCAAACTTATAGGCAGGATAAGAAAACAGTGGCAGAGTATGAGGTGGGCTTCAACAATATTGTTCGGTTTGTTCCACATGTGGCGCGTAATGAGGTAGAGAAGGCAAGCCAGTTTTGTCAGGGTTTGAAACCTTCAATCAGGCACACTTTGGGGGCCTTTCCATTGGTGGATTTCCGCACCACTGTGGAGCAGGCTTTAGGGGTGGAGATGCAACAACAGTACACTAATGAAATTCAGAAACCTTCTAGTGCGGATCAGTCTCGCTCTCAGGATGACAAGAAGGGCCAGTCTGGTGGTCCAACTCACAAGAAGGGGAAGTTTCAGCGTCACCATCCATATCGTGGCAAGTCCTCTCACTCTAGTTCTTTAGGAGGTAGTACACCTCAGTATCGGGCTATTCCTAAACCAGGTATGGGGCTAGTGTGTTTCCGCTGTGGTGATACGCACCGACGTGCAGAGTGCCAGTGGAGTGGAAGATGTTCTATTTGTGGCCAGGACCACAAGGATGTGGTATGTTGGAAGAATCCAAATGCAAAGCTTCGTTGGGAACCAGTGTCTTCTTCAGCTTCTAGTGGCACTGCCAACATGATGTCATCCACACAGCAGCATGCTTTTGTGCCACCTACTCAGCAGTACTTGGTTGCACCATCCTACCCTCAGTACTTAGCAGCTCCTACTTCTATACCGGCTGCTCCTTCGACGGCTCAGGCTGGGACCCTTCGGCTACCCCAACCTACTGCTCCTCTAGTGTATCCGCTGCCCTGGACTTCTACTCCTACTGGATTTTCGCCAGGTGTTTCTTCCTCTGCGGGTGTTCCTGGAGCTTATGCATTGCCCTCTGTTGATGGCAATAATGCAGATGTTGTTACAGGTACTATCTCGGTTGATTCATTTGATGCATATGCTCTTTTTGACTCTGGCGCTAGTTTCTCGTTTGTCTCGGAGGGTTTTGTGGCTCGTGCCGGCCTCTCTGTGCAGAAGATTGGTCAGTCCATTGTGGTCAGTTCCGCTAAAGGTGTTATATCTAGTCACTCAATTTGTCCGGGTTGCTCTATCGTTCTTGCCGATGAGGGGTTTGTTGCCAATCTCGTGGTGATTCCCCTTGAGTCTTTTGATGTTATTCTAGGCATGGATTGGCTTTGTCAATACCAGGCTGTTATCTCTTGTTTCTGGAAGACAGTGTCTTTGCAGGCACCTTCACCCTTGCTTTACTCAATCCAGGTACTTGATGCTTGCTTGGAAGGGAAGGGGATTAGTTGCACGTCACACACTCCGTTAGAGGCTTCATGTTTAATTCATAATAATTTGGTTATGTTCCTTAGACATAATTGGGAGGAAATGTTTAAACTATGGATGTTAAGCTTATTTATGTTGGAGCATCTCTTTTTTTTGTGTTAGGATTTTGTTAATGTTAGTTTGGTGCTTCCGGTTATTATATATATCTTGCTTCTGCATTGTTTTTTAAATACAAGGGAGGTGCTGCCAAATCTTTGTTGGTTATGTGCGGCTGTGGGTTTTGTGATGTTTAGTGGCATCCTAGGATGTCTGTGGATTCTGGGGTGTTACACACCCGGTGGTACTCCTACGTGATGAGGCTCAAGTGGAAGCTCGATTCAGTCCATTTGCAGATAGTGGTAATCTTGACGGAAGATAGGTGCACGGTTTGCACCAAACAACTATAGGCTCAGAAATCATTTTGGATGCACCTAGTGGTACTCCTAGGTGACGTGACTCAAGTAGAAGCTCGGTTCAGCCCATTTGGAGATAGTGGTAATCTTGACGCAAGATAGGTGCATGGTTTGCACCAAACAACTATAGGCTCAGAAATCATTTTGGATGCACCCAGTGGTACTCCTAGGTGACGAGACTCAAGTGGAAGCTCGGTTCAGCCCATTTGGAGATAGTGGTAACCTTGACGCAAGATAGGTTCATGGTTTGCACCGAGCATACTAGAGGTTCGAATATCATTTTGGACGCACCAGATGGAACTACTAGGTGACGTGGGTAATGTGGAATCTCCTTTTGGTCTGTTTAGAGATAGGGTTAGTGTCAGTGCAAGATAGGTGCACAGTTTGCGCCAAACATACCATTGGCTCAGAAATAGTTTTGGACACACCCCGTGGTACTCCTTGGTGACGAGACTCAAGTGCAAGCTCGGTTCAATCCGTTTGGAGATAGTGGTAATCTTGATGCAAGATAGGTGCACGGTTTGCGCCAAACATACCATAGGCTCAGAAATTGTTTTGAACACACCCGGTGGTACTCCTACTTGATGAGGCTCAAGTGGAAGCTCGATTCAATCCATTTGGAGATCGGGGTAATCTTGACGTAAGATAGGTGCACGGTTTGCACCGACAACTATCGGCTCAAAAATCATTTTGGATGCACCTAGTGGTACTCCTAGGTGACGAGACTCAAGTGGAAGCTCGGTTCAGCCCATTTGGAGATAGTGGTAATCTTGACGCAAGATAGGTGCACGGTTTGCACAAAACAACTATAGGCTCAGAAATCATTTTGGATGCACCCAATGGTACTCCTAGGTGACGAGACTCAAGTGGAAGCTCGGTTCAGCCCATTTGGAGATAGTGGTAATCTTGACGCAAGATAGGTGCATGGTTTGCACCGAGCGTACTAGAGGCTCGAATATCATTTTGGACGCACCGGATGGAACTACTAGTTGACGTGCGTCATGGGGAATCTCCTTTTGGTCCGTTTAGAGATAGGGTTAGTGTCAGAGCAAGATAGGTGCACGGTTTGCACCAAACATACCATTGGCTCAGAAATCGTTTTGGACACACCCCGTGGTACTCCTTGGTGACGAGACTCAAGTGCAAGCTCGGTTCAATCCGTTTGGAGATAGTGGTAATCTTGATGCAAGATAGGTGCACGGTTTGCGCCAAATATACCATAGGCTCAGAAATTGTTTTGGACACACCCGGTGGTACTCCTACGTGATGAGGCTCAAGTGGAAGCTCGATTCAGTCCATTTGGAGATAGTGGTAATCTTGACGCAAGATAGGTGCACGGTTTGCACCAAACAACTATAGGCTCAGAAATCATTTTGGATGCACCTAGTGGTACTCCTAGCTGACGAGACTCAAGTGGAAGCTCGATTCAGCCCATTTGGAGATAGTGGTAACCTTGACGCAAGATAGGTGCATGGTTTGCACCAAACAACTATAGGCTCAGAAAATCATTTTGGATGCACCCAGTGGTACTCCTAGGTGACGAGACTCAAGTGGAAGCTCGGTTCAGCCCATTTGGAGATAGTGGTTACCTGGATGCAAGATAGGTGCATGGTTTGCACCGAGCATACTAGAGGTTCGAATATCATTTTGGACGCACCTGATGGAACTACTAGGTGACGTGGGTAATGTGGAGTATCCTTTTGGTAGGGATAGGGTTAGTGTCAGTGCAAGATAGGTGTACAGTTTGCGCCAAACATACCATTGGCTCAGAAATAGTTTTGGACACACCCCATGGTACTCCTTGGCGACGAGACTCAAGTGCAAGCTCGGTTCAATCTGTTTGGAGATATATACCATAGGCTCAGAAATTGTTTTAGACACACCCGGTGGTACTCCTAGGTGATGAGTCTCAAGTGGAAGCTCGATTCAGTCTGTTTGGAGATAGTGGTCATCTTGACGCAAGATAGGTGCACGGTTTGCACCAAACAACTATAGGCTCAGAAATCATTTTGGATGCACCTAGTGGTACTCCTAGGTGACGAGACTCAAGTGGAAGCTCTATTCAGCCCATCTTGAGATAGTGGTAATCTTGACGCAAGATAGGTGCATGGTTTGCACCGAGCGTACTAGAGGCTCGAATATCTTTTTAGACGCACCAGATGGAACTACTAGGTGATGTGGGTCATGTGGAATCTCCTTTTGGTCCGTTTAGAGATAGGGTTAGTGTTAGTGCAAGATAGGTGCACGGTTTGCGCCAAACATACCATTGGCTCAGAAATCGTTTTGGACACACCCCGTGGTACTCCTTGGTGACGAGACTCAAGTGCAAACTAGGTTCAATCCGTTTGGAGATAGTGGTAATCTTGATGCAAGATAGGTGCACGGTTTGCGCCAAATATACCATAGGCTCAGAAATTATTTTGGACACACCCGGTGGTACTCCTACGAGATAAGGCTCAAGTGGAAGCTCGATTCAGTCCATTTGGAGATAGTGGAAATCTTGACGCAAGATAGGTGCACGGTTTGCGCCAAACAACTATAGGCTCAGAAATCATTTTGGATGCACCTAGGGTACATCTAGGTGACGAGACTCAAGTGGAAGCTCGGTTCAGCCCATTTGGAGATAGTGGTAACCTTGACGCAAGATAGGTGCATGGTTTGCACCGAGCATACTAGAGGTTCGAATATCATTTTGGGGTGTTACACACCCGGTGGTACTCCTACGTGATGAGGCTCAAGTGGAAGCTCGATTCAGTCCATTTGCAGATAGTGGAAATCTTGACGGAAGATAGGTGCACGGTTTGCACCAAACAACTATAGGCTCAGAAATCATTTTGGATGCACCTAGTGGTACTCCTAGGTGACGTGACTCAAGTAGAAGCTCGGTTCAGCCCATTTGGAGATAGTGGTAATCTTGACGCAAGATAGGTGCATGGTTTGCACCAAACAACTATAGGCTCAGAAATCATTTTGGATGCACCCAGTGGTACTCCTAGGTGACGAGACTCAAGTGGAAGCTCGGTTCAGCCCATTTGGAGATAGTGGTAACCTTGACGCAAGATAGGTTCATGGTTTGCACCGAGCATACTAGAGGTTCGAATATCATTTTGGACGCACCAGATGGAACTACTAGGTGACGTGGGTAATGTGGAATCTCCTTTTGGTCTGTTTAGAGATAGGGTTAGTGTCAGTGCAAGATAGGTGCACAGTTTGCGCTAAACATACCATTGGCTCAGAAATAGTTTTGGACACACCCCGTGGTACTCCTTGGTGACGAGACTCAAGTGCAAGTTCGGTTCAATCTGTTTGGAGATAGTGGTAATCTTGATGCAAGATAGGTGCACGGTTTGCGCCAAATATACCATAGGCTCAGAAATTGTTTTGAACACACCCGGTGGTACTCCTACTTGATGAGGCTCAAGTGGAAGCTCGATTCAATCCATTTGGAGATCGGGGTAATCTTGACGCAAGATAGGTGCACGGTTTGCACCAACAACTATCGGCTCAAAAATCATTTTGGATGCACCTAGTGGTACTCCTAGGTGATGAGACTCAAGTGGAAGCTCGGTTCAGCCCGTTTGGAGATAGTGGTAATCTTGACGCAAGATAGGTGCACGGTTTGCACCAAACAACTATAGGCTCAGAAATCATTTTGGATGCACCCAGTGGTACTCCTAGGTGACGAGACTCAAGTGGAAGCTCGGTTCAGCCCATTTGGAGATAGTGGTAATCTTGACGCAAGATAGGTGCATGGTTTGCACCGAGCGTACTAGAGGCTCGAATATCATTTTGGATGCACCGGATGGAACTACTAGTTGACGTGGGTCATGGGGAATCTCCTTTTGGTCCGTTTAGAGATAGGGTTAGTGTTAGTGCAAGATAGGTGCACGGTTTGCGCCAAACAACCATTGGCTCAGAAATCGTTTTGGACACACCCCGTGGTACTCCTTGGTGACGAGACTCAAGTGCAAGCTCGGTTCAATCCGTTTGGAGATAGTGGTAATCTTGATGCAAGATAGGTGCACGGTTTGCGCCAAATATACCATAGGCTAAGAAATTGTTTTGGACACACCCGGTGGTACTCCTACGTGATGAGGCTCAAGTGGAAGCTCGATTCAGTCCATTTGGAGATAGTGGTAATCTTGACGCAAGATAGGTGCACGGTTTGCACCAAACAACTATAGGCTTAGAAATCATTTTGGATGCACCTAGTGGTACTCCTAGGTGACGAGACTCAAGTGGAAGCTCGGTTCAGCCCATTTGGAGATAGTGGTAACCTTGACGCAAGATAGGTGCATGGTTTGCACCAAACAACTATAGGCTCAGAAATCATTTTGGATGCACCCAGTGGTACTCCTAGGTGACGAGACTCAAGTGGAAGCTCGGTTCAGCCCATTTGGAGATAGTGGTAACCTTGACGCAAGATAGGTGCATGGTTTGCACCGAGCATACTAGAGGTTCGAATATCATTTTGGACGCACCCGATGGAACTACTAGGTGACGTGGGTAATGTGGAATCTCCTTTTGGTCTGTTTAGAGATAGGGTTAGTGTCAGTGCAAGATAGGTGCACAGTTTGCGCCAAACATACCATTGGCTCAGAAATAGTTTTGGACACACCCCATGGTACTCCTTGGCGACGAGACTCAAGTGCAAGCTCGGTTCAATCTGTTTGGAGATATATACCATAGGCTCAGAAATTGTTTTAGACACACCCGGTGGTACTCCTAGGTGATGAGTCTCAAGTGGAAGCTCGATTCAGTCTGTTTGGAGATAGTGGTCATCTTGACGCAAGATAGGTGCACGATTTGCACCAAACAGCTATAGGCTCAGAAATCATTTTGGATGCACCTAGTGGTACTCCTAGGTGACGAGACTCAAGTGGAAGCTCTATTCAGCCCATCTTGAGATAGTGGTAATCTTGACGCAAGATAGGTGCATGGTTTGCACCGAGCGTACTAGAGGCTTGAATATCTTTTTAGACGCACCAGATGGAACTACTAGGTGATGTGGGTCATGTGGAATCTCCTTTTGGTCCGTTTAGAGATAGGGTTAGTGTTAGTGCAAGATGGGTGCACGGTTTGCGCCAAACATACCATTGGCTCAGAAATCGTTTTGGACACACCCCGTGGTACTCCTTGGTGACGAGACTCAAGTGCAAACTAGGTTCAATCCGTTTGGAGATAGTGGTAATCTTGATGCAAGATAGGTGCACGGTTTGTGCCAAATATACCATAGGCTCAGAAATTATTTTGGACACACCCGGTGGTACTCCTACGTGATGAGGCTCAAGTGGAAGCTCGATTCAGCCCATTTGGAGATAGTGGTAACCTTGACGCAAGATAGATGCATGGTTTGCACCAAACAACTATAGGCTCAGAAATCATTTTGGATGCACCCAGTGGTACTCCTAGGTGACGAGACTCAAGTGGAAGCTCGGTTCAGCCCATTTGGAGATAGTGGTTACCTGGATGCAAGATAGGTGCATGGTTTGCACCGAGCATACTAGAGGTTCGAATATCATTTTGGACGCACCCGATGGAACTACTAGGTGACGTGGGTAATGTGGAGTATCCTTTTGGTAGGGATAGGGTTAGTGTCAGTGCAAGATAGGTGTACAGTTTGCGCCAAACATACCATTGGCTCAGAAATAGTTTTGGACACACCCCATGGTACTCCTTGGCGACGAGACTCAAGTGCAAGCTCGGTTCAATCTGTTTGGAGATACATACCATAGGCTCAGAAATTGTTTTAGACACACCCGGTGGTACTCCTAGGTGATGAGTCTCAAGTGGAAGCTCGATTCAGTCTGTTTGGAGATAGTGGTCATCTTGACGCAAGATAGGTGCACGGTTTGCACCAAACAGCTATAGGCTCAGAAATCATTTTGGATGCACCTAGTGGTACTCCTAGGTGACGAGACTCAAGTGGAAGCTCTATTCAGCCCATCTTGAGATAGTGGTAATCTTGACGCAAGATAGGTGCATGGTTTGCACCGAGCGTACTAGAGGCTCGAATATCTTTTTAGACGCACCAGATGGAACTACTAGGTGATGTGGGTCATGTGGAATCTCCTTTTGGTCCGTTTAGAGATAGGGTTAGTGTTAGTGCAAGATAGGTGCACGGTTTGCGCCAAACATACCATTGGCTCAGAAATCGTTTTGGACACACCCCGTGGTACTCCTTGGTGACGAGACTCAAGTGCAAACTAGGTTCAATCCGTTTGGAGATAGTGGTAATCTTGATGCAAGATAGGTGCACGGTTTGCGCCAAATATACCATAGGCTCAGAAATTATTTTGGACACACCCGGTGGTACTCCTACGTGATGAGGCTCAAGTGGAAGCTCGATTCAGCCCATTTGGAGATAGTGGTAACCTTGACGCAAGATAGATGCATGGTTTGCACCAAACAACTATAGGCTCAGAAATCATTTTGGATGCACCCAGTGGTACTCCTAGGTGACGAGACTCAAGTGGAAGCTCGGTTCAGCCCATTTGGAGATAGTGGTTACCTGGATGCAAGATAGGTGCATGGTTTGCACCGAGCATACTAGAGGTTCGAATATCATTTTGGACGCACCCGATGGAACTACTAGGTGACGTGGGTAATGTGGAGTATCCTTTTGGTAGGGATAGGGTTAGTGTCAGTGCAAGATAGGTGTACAGTTTGCGCCAAACATACCATTGGCTCAGAAATAGTTTTGGACACACCCCATGGTACTCCTTGGCGACGAGACTCAAGTGCAAGCTCGGTTCAATCTGTTTGGAGATACATACCATAGGCTCAGAAATTGTTTTAGACACACCCGGTGGTACTCCTAGGTGATGAGTCTCAAGTGGAAGCTCGATTCAGTCTGTTTGGAGATAGTGGTCTTCTTGACGCAAGATAGGTGCACGGTTTGCACCAAACAGCTATAGGCTCAGAAATCATTTTGGATGCACCTAGTGGTACTCCTAGGTGACGAGACTCAAGTGGAAGCTCTATTCAGCCCATCTTGAGATAGTGGTAATCTTGACGCAAGATAGGTGCATGGTTTGCACCGAGCGTACTAGAGGCTCGAATATCTTTTTAGACGCACCAGATGGAACTACTAGGTGATGTGGGTCATGTGGAATCTCCTTTTGGTCCGTTTAGAGATAGGGTTAGTGTTAGTGCAAGATAGGTGCACGGTTTGCGCCAAACATACCATTGGCTCAGAAATCGTTTTGGACACACCCCGTGGTACTCCTTGGTGACGAGACTCAAGTGCAAACTAGGTTCAATCCGTTTGGAGATAGTGGTAATCTTGATGCAAGATAGGTGCACGGTTTGCGCCAAATATACCATAGGCTCAGAAATTACTTTGGACACACCCGGTGGTACTCCTACGAGATATGGCTCAAGTGGAAGCTCGATTCAGTCCATTTGGAGATAGTGGAAATCTTGACGCAAGATAGGTGCACGGTTTGCGCCAAACAACTATAGGCTCAGAAATCATTTTGGATGCACCTAGGGTACTTCTAGGTGACGAGACTCAAGTGGAAGCTCGGTTCAGCCCATTTAGAGATAGTGGTAACCTTGACGCAAAATAGGTGCATGGTTTGCACCGAGCATACTAGAGGTTCGAATATCATTTTGGATGCACCCGATGGAACTACTAGGTGACGTGGGTAATGTGGAATCTCCTTTTGGTCTGTTTAGAGATAGGGTTAGTGTCAGTGCAAGATAGGTGCACAGTTTGCGCTAAACATACCATCGGCTCAGAAATAGTTTTGGACACACCCCGTGGTACTCCTTGGTGACGAGACTCAAGTGCAAGCTCGGTTCAATCTGTTTGGAGATAGTGGTAATCTTGATGCAAGATAGGTGCACGGTTTGCGCCAAATATACCATAGGCTCAGAAATTGTTTTGAAATCACCCGGTGGTACTCCTACTTGATGAGGCTCAAGTGGAAGCTCGATTCAATCCATTTGGAGATCAGGGTAATCTTGACGCAAGATAGGTGCACGGTTTGCACCAACAACTATCGGCTCAAAAATCATTTTGGATGCACCTAGTGGTACTCCTAGGTGATGAGACTCAAGTGGAAGCTCGGTTCAGCCCGTTTGGAGATAGTGGTAATCTTGACGCAAGATAGGTGCACAGTTTGCACCAAACAACTATAGGCTCAGAAATCATTTTGGATGCACCCAGTGGTACTCCTAGGTGACGAGACTCAAGTGGAAGCTCGGTTCAGCCCATTTGGAGATAGTGGTAATCTTGACGCAAGATAGGTGCATGGTTTGCACCGAGCGTACTAGAGGCTCAAATATCATTTTGGATGCACCGGATGGAACTACTAGTTGACGTGGGTCATGGGGA
Source organism: Saccharum spontaneum (assembly GCA_022457205.1). Classification (NCBI taxonomy): domain Eukaryota; kingdom Viridiplantae; phylum Streptophyta; class Magnoliopsida; order Poales; family Poaceae; genus Saccharum; species Saccharum spontaneum. The sequence continues at coordinate 50,979,040 of CM039581.1, read as the reverse complement.
ATCTCCTTTTGGTCCGTTTAGATATAGGGTTAGTGTCAGTGCAAGATAGGTGCACGGTTTGCGCCAAACAACCATTGGCTCAGAAATCGTTTTGGACACACCCCGTGGTACTCCTTGGTGACGAGACTCAAGTGCAAGCTCGGTTCAATCCGTTTGGAGATAGTGGTAATCTTGATGCAAGATAGGTGCACGGTTTGCGCCAAATATACCATAGGCTAAGAAATTGTTTTGGACACACCCGGTGGTACTCCTACGTGATGAGGCTCAAGTGGAAGCTCGATTCAGTCCATTTAGAGATAGTGGTAATCTTGACGCAAGATAGGTGCACGGTTTGCACCAAACAACTATAGGCTTAGAAATCATTTTGGATGCACCTAGTGGTACTCCTAGGTGACGAGACTCAAGTGGAAGCTCGGTTCAGCCCATTTGGAGATAGTGGTAACCTTGACGCAAGATAGGTGCATGGTTTGCACCAAACAACTATAGGCTCAGAAATCATTTTGGATGCGCCCAGTGGTACTCCTAGGTGACGAGACTCAAGTGGAAGCTCGGTTCAGCCCAATTGGAGATAGTGGTAACCTTGACGCAAGATAGGTGCATGGTTTGCACCGAGCATACTAGAGGTTCGAATATCATTTTGGACGCACCCGATGGAACTACTAGGTGACGTGGGTATTGTGGAATCTCCTTTTGGTCTGTTTAGAGATAGGGTTAGTGTCAGTGCAAGATAGGTGCACAGTTTGCGCCAAACATACCATTGGCTCAGAAATAGTTTTGGACGCACCCCGTGGTACTCCTTGGCGACGAGACTCAAGTGCAAGCTCGGTTCAATCTGTTTGGAGATATATACCATAGGCTCAGAAATTGTTTTAGACACACCCGGTGGTACTCCTAGGTGATGAGTCTCAAGTGGAAGCTCGATTCAGTCTGTTTGGAGATAGTGGTCATCTTGACGCAAGATAGGTGCACGGTTTGCACCAAACAACTATAGGCTCAGAAATCATTTTGGATGCACCTGGTGGTACTCCTAGGTGACGAGACTCAAGTGGAAGCTCTATTCAGCCCATCTGGAGATAGTGGTAATCTTGACGCAAGATAGGTGCATGGTTTGCACCGAGCGTACTAGAGGCTCGGATATCTTTTTAGACGCACCGGATGGAACTACTAGGTGATGTGGGTCATGTGGAATCTCCTTTTGGTCCGTTTAGAGATAGGGTTAGTGTTAGTGCAAGATAGGTGCACGGTTTGCGCCAAACATACCATTGGCTCAGAAATCGTTTTGGACACACCCCGTGGTACTCCTTTGTGACGAGACTCAAGTGCAAACTAGGTTCAATCCGTTTGGAGATAGTGGTAATCTTGATGCAAGATAGGTGCACGGTTTGCGCCAAATATACCATAGGCTCAGAAATTATTTTAGACACAACCGGTGGTACTCCTACGAGATAAGGCTCAAGTGGAAGCTCCATTTAGTCCATTTGGAGATAGTGGAAATCTTGACGCAAGATAGGTGCACGGTTTGCGCCAAACTACTATAGGCTCAGAAATCATTTTGGATGCACCTAGGGTACTCCTAGGTGACGAGACTTAAGTGGAAGCTTGGTTCAGCCCATTTGGAGATAGTGGTAACGTTGACGCAAGATAGGTGCATGGTTTGCACCGAGCATACTAGAGGTTCGAATATCATTTTGGACGCACCCGATGGAACTACTAGGTGACGTGGGTAATGTGGAATCTCCTTTTGGTCTGTTTAGAGATAGGGTTAGTGTCAGTGCATGATAGGTGCACAGTTTGCACCAAACATACCATTGGCTCAGAAATAGTTTTGGACACACCCCGTGGTACTCCTTGGTGACGAGACTCAAGTGCAATCTCGGTTCAATCCGTCTGGAGATAGTGGAAATCTTGATGCAAGATAGGTGCACGGTTTGCGCCAAATATACCATAGGCTAAGAAATTGTTTTGAACACACCCGGTGGTACCCCTACTTGATGAGGCTCAAGTGAAGCTCGATTCAATCCATTTGGAGATCGGGGTAATCTTGACGCAAGATAGGTGCACGGTTTGCACCAACAACTATCGGCTCAAAAATCATTTTGGATGCACCTAGTGGTACTCCTAGGTGACGAGACTCAAGTGGAAGCTCGGTTCAGCCCATTTGGAGATAGTGGAAATCTTGACGCAAGATAGGTGCACGGTTTGCGCCAAACAACTATAGGCTCAGAAATCATTTTGGATGCACCTAGGGTACTCCTAGGTGACGAGACTCAAGTGGAAGCTCAGTTTAGCCCATTTGGAGATAGTGGTAATCTTGACGCAAGATAGGTGCATGGTTTGCACCGAGCATACTGGAGGCTCGAGTATCATGTTGGACGCACCGGATGGAACTACTAGTTGACGTGGGTCATGGGGAATCTCCTTTTGGTCCGTTTAAAGATAGGGTTAGTGTCAGTGCAAGATAGGTGCACGGTTTACGCCAAACATACCAATTGCTCAGAAATCGTTTTGGACACACCCCGTGGTACTCCTAGGTGACGAGACTCAAGTGGAAGCTCGGTTTAGCCCATTTGGAGATAGTGGTAATCTTGACGCAAGATAGGTGCAAGGTTTGCACCGAGCATACTAGAGGTTCGAATATCATTTTGGACGCACCCGATGGAACTACTAGGTGACGTGGGTAATGTGGAATCTCCTTTTGGTCTGTTTAGAGATAGGGTTAGTGTTAGTGCAAGATAGGTGCACGGTTTGCGCCAAACATACCATTGGCTCAGAAATCGTTTTGGACACACCCCGTGGTACTCCTTGGTGATTTGACTCAAGTGCAAGCTCGGTTCAATCCGTTTGGAGATAGTGGTAATCTTGATGCAAGATAGGTGCACGGTTTCGCCAAATATAACATAGGCTTAGAAAATGTTTTGGACACACCTGGTGGTACTCCTACGTGCTGAGGCTCAAGTGGAAGCTCGATTCAGTCCATTTGGAGATAGTGGTAATCTTGACGCAAGATAGGTGCACGGTTTGCACCAAACAACTATAGGCTGAGTAATTATTTTGGATGCACCTAGTGGTACTCCTAGGTGACGAGACTCAAGTGGAAACTCAGTTCAGCCCATTTGGAGATAGTGGTAATCTTAACGCAAGATAGGTGCATGGTTTGCACCAAACAACTGTAGGCTCAGAAATCGTTTTGGACACACCCCGTTGTACTCCTTGGTGACGAGACTCAAGTGCAAGCTCGGTTCAATCCGTTTGGAGATAGTGGTAATCTTGATGCAAGATAGGTGCACGGTATGCACCAAATATACCACAGGCTCAGAAATTGTTTTGAACACACCCGGTGGTACTCCTACTTGATGAGGCTCAAGTGGAAGCTCGATTCAATCCATTTAGAGATCGGGGTAATCTTGACGCAAGATAGGTGCACGGTTTGCACCAACAACTATCGGCTCAAAAATCATTTTGGATGCACCTAGTGGTACTCCTAGGTGACGAGACTCAAGTGGAAGCTCGGTTCAGCCCATTTGGAGATAGTGGTAATCTTGACGCAAGATAGGTGCACGGTTTGCACCAAACAACTATAGGCTCAGAAATCATTTTGGATGCACCCAGTGGTACTCCTAGGTGACGAGACTCAAGTGGAAGCTCGGTTCAGCCCATTTGGAGATAGTGGTAATTTTGACGCAAGATAGGTGCATGGTTTGCACCGAGTGTACTAGAGGCTCGAATATCATTGTGGACGCACCAGATGGAACTACTAGTTGACATGGGTCATGGGGAATCTCCTTTTGGTCCGTTTAGAGATAGGGTTAGTGTCAGTGCAAGATAGGTGCACGGTTTGCGTCAAACATACCATTGGCTCAGAAATCGTTTTGGACACACCCCGTGGTACTCCTTGGTGACGAGACTCAAGTGCAAGCTCGGTTCAGCCCATTTGGAGATAGTGGTAACCTTGACGCAAGATAGGTGCATGGTTTGCACCGAGCATACTAGAGGTTCGAATATAATTTTGGACGCACCCGATGGAACTACTAGGTGACGTGGGTAATGTGGAATCTCCTTTTGGTCTGTTTATAGATAGGGTTAGTGTCAGTGCAAGATAGGTGCACAGTTTGCGCCAAACATACCATTGGCTCAGAAAATAGTTTTGGACGCACCCCGTGGTATTCCTTGGCGACGAGACTCAAGTGCATGCTCGGTTCAATCTGTTTGGAGATATATACCATAGGCTCAGAAATTGTTTTAGACACACCCGGTGGTACTCCTAGGTGATGAGTCTCAAGTGGAAGCTCGATTCAGTCCGTTTGGAGAAAGTGGTCATCTTGACGCAAGATATGTGCACGGTTTCACCAAACAGCTATAGGCTCAGAAATCATTTTGGATGCACCTAGTGGTACTCCTAGGTGACGAGACTCAAGTGGAAGCTCTATTCAGCCCATCTGGAGATAGTGGCAATCTTGACGCAAGATAGATGCATGGTTTGCACCGAGCGTACTAGAGGCTCGAATATCTTTTTAGACGCACCGGATGGAACTACTAGGTGATGTGGGTCATGTGGAATCTCCTTTTGGTCCGTTTAGAGATAGGGTTAGTGTCAGTGCAAGATAGGTGCACGGTTTGCGCCAAACATACCATTGGCTCAGAAATCGTTTTGGACACACCCCGTGGTACTCCTTGGTGACGAGACTTAAGTGCAAGCTAGGTTCAATCCGTTTGGAGATAGTAGTAATCTTGATGCAAGATAGGTGCACGGTTTTGCTTCAAATATACCATAGGCTCAGAAATTATTTTGGACACACCCGGTGGTACTCCTACAAGATAAGGCTCAAGTGGAAGCTCGATTCAGTCCATTTGGAGATAGTGGAAATCTTAACGCAAGATAGGTGCACGGTTTGCGCCAAACAACTATAGGCTCAGAAATCATTTTGGATGCACCTAGGGTACTCCTAGGTGACGAGACTCAAGTGGAAGCTCGGTTTAGCCCAGTTGGAGATAGTGGTAATCTTGACGCAAGATAGGTGCATGGTTTGCACCGAGCGTACTAGAGGCTCGAATATCATGTTGGACGCACCGGATGGAACTACTAGTTGACGTGGGTCATGGGGAATCTCCTTTTGGTCCGTATAAAGATAGGGTTAGCTTCAGTGCAAGATAGGTGCACGGTTTACGGCAAACATACCATTGGCTCAGAAATCATTTTGGACACACCCCGTGGTACTCCTTGGTGACGAGACTCAAGTGCAAGTTAGGTTCAATCCATTTGGAGAGAGTGGTAATCTTGATGCAAGATAGGTGCACGGTTGGCGCCTAATATACCATAGGCTTCGAAATTGTTTTGGACACACCTGGTGGTACTCCTACGTGATGAGGCTCAAGTGGAAGCTCGATTCAGTCCATTTGCAGATAGTGGTAATCTTGACGGAAGATAGGTGCACGGTTTGCACCAAACAACTATAGGCTCAGAAATCATTTTGGATGCACCTAGTGGTACTCCTAGGTGACGTGACTCAAGTAGAAGCTCGGTTCAGCCCATTTGGAGATAGTGGTAATCTTGACGCAAGATAGGTGCATGGTTTGCACCAAACAACTATAGGCTCAGAAATCATTTTTGATGCACCCAGTGGTACTCCTAGGTGACGAGACTCAAGTCGAAGCTCGGTTCAGCCCATTTGGAGATAGTGGTAACCTTGACGCAAGATAGGTGCATGGTTTGCACCGAGCATACTAGAGGATCGAATATCATTTTGGACGCACCCGATGGAACTACTAGGTGACGTGGGTAATGTGGAATCTCCTTTTGGTCTGTTTAGAGATAGGGTTAGTGTAAGTGCAAGATAGGTGCACAGTTTGCGCCAAACATACCATTGGCTCAGAAATAGTTTTGGACGCACCCCGTGGTATTCCTTGGCGACGAGACTCAAGTGCATGCTCGGTTCAATCTGTTTGGAGATATATACCATAGGCTTAGAAATTGTTTTAGACACACCCGGTGGTACTCCTAGGTGATGAGTCTCAAGTGGAAGCTCGATTCAGTCCGTTTGGAGAAAGTGGTCATCTTGACGCAAGATATGTGCACGGTTTCACCAAACAGCTATAGGCTCAGAAATCATTTTGGATGCACCTAGTGGTACTCCTAGGTGACGAGACTCAAGTGGAAGCTCTATTCAGCCCATCTGGAGATAGTGGCAATCTTGACGCAAGATAGATGCATGGTTTGCACCGAGCGTACTAGAGGCTCGAATATCTTTTTAGACGCACCGGATGGAACTACTAGGTGATGTGGGTCATGTGGAATCTCCTTTTGGTCCGTTTAGAGATAGGGTTAGTGTCAGTGCAAGATAGGTGCACGGTTTGCGCCAAACATACCATTGGCTCAGAAATCGTTTTGGACACACCCCGTGGTACTCCTTGGTGACGAGACTTAAGTGCAAGCTAGGTTCAATCCGTTTGGAGATAGTAGTAATCTTGATGCAAGATAGGTGCACGGTTTTGCTTCAAATATACCATAGGCTCAGAAATTATTTTGGACACACCCGGTGGTACTCCTACGAGATAAGGCTCAAGTGGAAGCTCGATTCAGTCCATTTGGAGATAGTGGAAATCTTGACGCAAGATAGGTGCACGGTTTGCGCCAAACAACTATAGGCTCAGAAATCATTTTGGATGCACCTAGGGTACTCCTAGGTGACGAGACTCAAGTGGAAGCTCGGTTTAGCCCAGTTGGAGATAGTGGTAATCTTGACGCAAGATAGGTGCATGGTTTGCACCGAGCGTACTAGAGGCTCGAATATCATGTTGGACGCACCGGATGGAACTACTAGTTGACGTGGGTCATGGGGAATCTCCTTTTGGTCCGTTTAAAGATAGGGTTAGCTTCAGTGCAAGATAGGTGCACGGTTTACGGCAAACATACCATTGGCTCAGAAATCATTTTGGACACACCCCGTGGTACTCCTTGGTGACGAGACTCAAGTGCAAGTTAGGTTCAATCCGTTTGGAGAGAGTGGTAATCTTGATGCAAGATAGGTGCACGGTTGGCGCCTAATATACCATAGGCTTAGAAATTGTTTTGGACACACCTGGTGGTACTCCTACGTGATGAGGCTCAAGTGGAAGCTCGATTCAGTCCATTTGCAGATAGTGGTAATCTTGACGGAAGATAGGTGCACGGTTTGCACCAAACAACTATAGGCTCAGAAATCATTTTGGATGCACCTAGTGGTACTCCTAGGTGACGTGACTCAAGTAGAAGCTCGGTTCAGCCCATTTGGAGATAGTGGTAATCTTGACGCAAGATAGGTGCATGGTTTGCACCAAACAACTATAGGCTCAGAAATCATTTTGGATGCACCCAGTGGTACTCCTAGGTGACGAGACTCAAGTCGAAGCTCGGTTCAGCCCATTTGGAGATAGTGGTAACCTTGACGCAAGATAGGTGCATGGTTTGCACCGAGCATACTAGAGGTTCGAATATCATTTTGGACGCACCCGATGGAACTACTAGGTGACCTGGGTAATGTGGAATGTCCTTTTGGTCTGTTTAGAGATAGGGTTAGTGTCAGTGTAAGATAGGTGCACAGTTTGCGCCAAACATACCATTGGCTCAGAAATAGTTTTGGACACACCCCGTGGTACTCCTTGGTGACGAGACTCAAGTGCAAGCTCGGTTCAATCCGTCTGGAGATAGTGGAAATCTTGATGCAAGATAGGTCCACGGTTTGCGCCAAATATACCATAGGCTAAGAAATTATTTTGAACACACCCGGTGGTACTCCTACTTGATGAGGCTCAAGTGAAGCTCGATTCAATCCATTTGGAGATCGGGGTAACCTTGACGCAAGATAGGTGCACGGTTTGCGCCAAACTTACCATTGCCTCAGAAATCGTTTTGGACACACCCCGTGGTACTCCTTGGTGACGAGACTCAAGTGCAAGCTCGGTTCAATCCGTCTGGAGATAGTGGAAATCTTGATGCAAGATAGGTCCACGGTTTGCGCCAAATATACCATAGGCTAAGAAATTGTTTTGAACACACCCGGTGGTACTCCTACTTGATGAGGCTCAAGTGAAGCTCGATTCAATCCATTTGGAGATCGGGGTAATCTTGACGCAAGATAGGTGCACGGTTTGCACCAACAACTATCGGCTCAAAAATCATTTTGGATGCACCTAGTGGTACTCCTAGGTGACGAGACTCAAGTGGAAGCTCGGTTCAGCCCATTTGGAGATAGTGGTAATCTTGACGCAAGATAGGTGCACGGTTTGCGCCAAATATACCATAGGCTCAGAAATTGTTTTGGACACACCCGGTGGTACTCCTACGTGATGAGGCTCAAGTGGAAGCTCGATTCAGTCCATTTGGAGATAGTGGTAATCTTGACGCAAGATAGGTGCACGGTTTGCACCAAACAACTATAGGCTTAGAAATCATTTTAGATGCACCTAGTGGTACTCCTAGGTGACGAGACTCAAGTGGAAGCTCGGTTCAGCCCATTTGGAGATAGTGGTAACCTTGACGCAAGATAGGTACATGGTTTGCACCAAACAACTATAGGCTCAGAAATCATTTTGGATGCACCCAGTGGTACTCCTAGGTGACGAGACTCAAGTGGAAGCTCGGTTCAGCCCATTTGGAGATAGTGGTAACCTTGACGCAAGATAGGTACATGGTTTGCACCAAACAACTATAGGCTCAGAAATCATTTTGGATGCACCCAGTGGTACTCCTAGGTGACGAGACTCAAGTGGAAGCTCGGTTCAGCCCATTTGCACCGAGCATACTAGAGGTTCGAATATCATTTTGGACGCACCCGATGGAACTACTAGGTGACGTGGGTAATGTGGAATCTCCTTTTGGTCTGTTTAGAGATAGGGTTAGTGTCAGTGCAAGATAGGTGCACAGTTTGCGCCAAACATACCATTGGCTCAGAAATAGTTTTGGACGCACCCCATGGTACTCCTTGGTGACGAGACTCAAGTGCAAGCTCGGTTCAATCAGTTTGGAGATATATACCATAGGCTCAGAAATTGTTTTAGACACACCCGGTGGTACTCTTAGGTGATGAGTCTCAAGTGGAAGCTCGATTCAGTCCGTTTGGAGATAGTGGTCATCTTGACGCAAGATAGGTGCACGGTTTGCACCAAACAGCTATAGGCGCAGAAATCATTTTGGATGCACCTAGTAGTACTCCTAGGTGACGAGTCTCAAGTGGAAGCTCTATTCAGCCCATCTGGAGATAGTGGTAATCTTGACGTAAGATAGGTGCATGGTTTGCACCGAGCGTACTAGAGGCTCGAATATCTTTTTAGACGCACCGGATGGAACAACTAGGTGATGTGGGTCATGTGGAATCTCCTTTTGGTCCGTTTAGAGATAGGGTTAGTGTTCGTGCAAGATAGGTGCACGGTTTGCGCCAAACATACCATTGGCTCAGAAATCGTTTTGCACACACCCCGTGGTACTCCTTGGTGACGAGACTCAAGTGCAAACTAGGTTCAATCCGTTTGGAGATAGTGGTAATCTTGATGCAAGATAGGTGCACAGTTTGCGCCAAATATACCATAGGCTCAGAAATTATTTTAGACACACCCGGTGGTACTCCTACGAGATAAGGCTCAAATGGAAGCTCAATTCAGTCCATTTGGAGATAGTGGAAATCTTGACGCAAGATAGGTGCACGGTTTGCGCCAAACAACTATAGGCTCAGAAATCATTTTGGATGCACCTAGGGTACTCCTAGGTGACGAGACTCAAGTGGAAGCTTGGTTCAGCCCATTTGGAGATAGTGGTAACCTTGACGCAAGATATGTGCATGGTTTGCACCGAGCATACTAGAGGTTCGAATATCATTTTGGACGCACCCGATGGAACTACTAGGTGACGTGGGTAATGTGGAATCTCCTTTAGGTCTGTTTAGAGATAGGGTTAGTCTCAGTGCAAGATAGGTGCACAGTTTGCACCAAACATACCATTGGCTCAGAAATAGTTTTGGACACACCCCGTGGTACTCCTTGGTGACGAGACTCAAGTGCAAGCTCGGTTCAATCCATCTGGAGATAGTGGAAATCTTGATGCAAGATAGGTGCACGGTTTGCGCCAAATATACCATAGGCTAAGAAATTGTTTTGAACACACCCGGTGGTACTCCTACTTGATGAGGCTCAAGTGAAGCTCGATTCAATCCATTTGGAGATCGGGGTAATCTTGACGCAAGATAGGTGCACGGTTTGCACCAACAACTATCGGCTCAAAAATCATTTTGGATGCACCTAGTGGTACTCCTAGGTGACGAGACTCAAGTGGAAGCTCGGTTCAGCCCATTTGGAGATAGTGGTAATCTTGACGCAAGATAGGTGCACGGTTTGCGCCAACCATACCATTGGCTCAGAAATAGTTTTGGACGCACCCCGTGGTACTCCTTGGCGACAAGACTCAAGTGCAAGCTCAGTTCATTCTGTTTGGAGATATATACCATAGGCTCAGAAATTGTTTTAGACACACCCGGTGGTACTCCTTGGTGATGAGTCTCAAGTGGAAGCTCGATTCAGTCCGTTTGGAGATAGTGGTCATCTTGACGCAAGATAGGTGCACGGTTTGCACCAAACAGCTATAGGCTCAGAAATCATTTTGGATGCACCTAGTGGTACTCCTAGGTGACGAGACTCAAGTGGAAGCTCTATTCAGCCCATCTGGAGATAGTGGTAATCTTGACGCAAGATAGGTGCATGGTTTGCACCGAGCGTACTAGAGGCTCGAATATCATTTTGGATGCACCGGATGGAACTACTAGTTGACGTGGGTCATGGGGAATCTCCTTTTGGTCCGTTTAGAGATAGGGTTAGTGTCAGTGCAAGATAGGTGCACGGTTTGCGCCAAACTTACCATTGCCTCAGAAATCGTTTTGGACACACCCCGTGGTACTCCTTGGTGACTAGACTCAAGTGCAAGCTCGGTTCAATCCGTTTGGAGATAGTGGTAATCTTGATGCAAGATAGGTGCACGGTTTGCGCCAAATATACCATAGGCTCAGAAATTGTTTTGGACACACCCGGTGGTACTCCTACGTGATGAGGCCCAAGTGGAAGCTCGATTCAGTCCATTTGGAGATAGTGGTAATCTTGACGCAAGATAGGTGCACGGTTTGCACCAAACAACTATAGGCTTAGAAATCATTTTAGATGCACCTAGTGGTACTCCTAGGTGATGAGACTCAAGTGGAAGCTCGGTTCAGCCCATTGGGAGATAGTGGTAACCTTGACGCAAGATAGGTACATGGTTTGCACCAAACAACTATAGGCTCAGAAATCATTTTGGATGCACCCAGTGGTACTCCTAGGTGACGAGACTCAAGTGGAAGCTCGGTTCAGCCCATTTGGAGATAGTGGTAACCTTGACGCAAGATAGGTGCATGGTTTGCACCGAGCATACTAGAGGTTCGAATATCATTTTGGACGCACCCGATGGAACTACTAGGTGACGTGGGTAATGTGGAATCTCCTTTTGGTCTGTTTAGAGATAGGGTTAGTGTCAGTGCAAGATAGGTGCACAGTTTGCGCCAAACATACCATTGGCTCAGAAATAGTTTTGGACGCACCCCGTGGTACTCCTTGGCGACGAGACTCAAGTGCAAGCTCGGTTCAATCAGTTTGGAGATATATACCATAGGCTCAGAAATTGTTTTAGACACACCCGGTGGTACTCCTAGGTGATGAGTCTCAAGTGGAAGCTCGATTCAGTCTGTTTGGAGATAGTGGTCATCTTGACGCAAGATAGGTGCACGGTTTGCACCAAACAGCTATAGGCTCAGAAATCATTTTGGATGCACCTAGTAGTACTCCTAGGTGACGAGACTCAAGTGGAAGCTCTATTCAGCCCATCTGGAGATAGTGGTAATCTTGACGTAAGATAGGTGCATGGTTTGCACCGAGCGTACTAGAGGCTCGAATATCTTTTTAGACGCACCGGATGGAACAACTAGGTGATGTGGGTCATGTGGAATCTCCTTTTGGTCCGTTTAGAGATAGGGTCAGTGTTCGTGCAAGATAGGTGCACGGTTTGCGCCAAACATACCATTGGCTCAGAAATCGTTTTGGACACACCCCGTGGTACTCCTTGGTGACGAGACTCAAGTGCAAACTAGGTTCAATCCGTTTAGAGATAGTGGTAATCTTGATGCAAGATAGGTGCATGGTTTGCGCCAAATATACCATAGGCTCAGAAATTATTTTAGACACACCCGGTGGTACTCCTACGAGATAAGGCTCAAATGGAAGCTCGATTCAGTCCATATGGAGATAGTGGAAATCTTGACGCAAGATAGGTGCACGGTTTGCGCCAAACAACTATAGGCTCAGAAATCATTTTGGATGCACCTAGGGTACTCCTAGGTGACGAGACTCAAGTGGAAGCTTGGTTCAGCCCATTTGGAGATAGTGGTAACCTTGACGCAAGATAGGTGCATGGTTTGCACCGAGCATACTAGAGGTTCGAATATCATTTTGGACGCACCCGATGGAACTACTAGGTGACGTGGGTAATGTGGAATCTCCTTTTGGTCTGTTTAGAGATAGGGTTAGTGTCAGTGCAAGATAGGTGCACAGTTTGCACCAAACATACCATTGGCTCAGAAATAGTTTTGGACACACCCCGTGGTACTCCTTGGTGACGAGACTCAAGTGCAAGCTCGGTTCAATCCGTCTGGAGATAGTGGAAATCTTGATGCAAGATAGGTGCACGGTTTGCGCCAAATATACCATAGGCTAAGAAATTGTTTTGAACACACCCGGTGGTACTCCTACTTGATGAGGCTCAAGTGAAGCTCGATTCAATCCATTTGGAGATCGGGGTAATCTTGACGCAAGATAGGTGCACGGTTTGCACCAACAACTATCGGCTCAAAAATCATTTTGGATGCACCTAGTGGTACTCCTAGGTGACGAGACTCAAGTGGAAGCTCGGTTCAGCCCATTTGGAGATAGTGGTAATCTTGACGCAAGATAGGTGCACGGTTTGCGCCAACCATACCATTGGCTCAGAAATAGTTTTGGACGCACCCCGTGGTACTCCTTGGCGACGAGACTCAAGTGCAAGCTCAGTTCATTCTGTTTGGAGATATATACCATAGGCTTAGAAATTGTTTTAGACACACCCGGTGGTACTCCTTGGTGATGAGTCTCAAGTGGAAGCTCGATTCAGTCCGTTTGGAGATAGTGGTCATCTTGACGCAAGATAGGTGCACGGTTTGCACCAAACAGCTATAGGCTCAGAAATCATTTTGGATGCACCTAGTGGTACTCCTAGGTGACGAGACTCAAGTGGAATCTCTATTCAGCCCATCTGGAGATAGTGGTAATCTTGACGCAAGATAGGTGCATGGTTTGCACCGAGCGTACTAGAGGCTCGAATATCATTTTGGATGCACCGGATGGAACTACTAGTTGACGTGGGTCATGGGGAATCTCCTTTTGGTCCGTTTAGAGATAGGGTTAGTGTCAGTGCAAGATAGGTGCACGGTTTGCGCCAAACTTACCATTGCCTCAGAAATCGTTTTGGACACACCCCGTGGTACTCCTTGGTGACGAGACTCAAGTGCAAGCTCGGTTCAATCCGTTTGGAGATAGTGGTAATCTTGATGCAAGATAGGTGCACGGTTTGCGCCAAATATACCATAGGCTCAGAAATTGTTTTGGACACACCCGGTGGTACTCCTACGTGATGAGGCCCAAGTGGAAGCTCGATTCAGTCCATTTGGAGATAGTGGTAATCTTGACGCAAGACAGGTGCACGGTTTGCACCAAACAACTATAGGCTTAGAAATCATTTTAGATGCACCTAGTGGTACTCCTAGGTGACGAGACTCAAGTGGAAGCTCGGTTCAGCCCATTGGGAGATAGTGGTAACCTTGACGCAAGATAGGTACATGGTTTGCACCAAACAACTATAGGCTCAGAAATCATTTTGGATGCACCCAGTGGTACTCCTAGGTGACGAGACTCAAGTGGAAGCTCGGTTCAGCCCATTTGGAGATAGTGGTAACCTTGACGCAAGATAGGTGCATGGTTTGCACCGAGCATACTAGAGGTTCGAATATCATTTTGGACGCACCCGATGGAACTACTAGGTGACGTGGGTAATGTGGAATCTCCTTTTGGTCTGTTTAGAGATAGGGTTAGTGTCAGTGCAAGATAGGTGCACAGTTTGCGCCAAACATACCATTGGCTCAGAAATAGTTTTGGACGCACCCCGTGGTACTCCTTGGCGACGAGACTCAAGTGCAAGCTCGGTTCAATCAGTTTGGAGATATATACCATAGGCTCAGAAATTGTTTTAGACACACCCGGTGGTACTCCTAGGTGATGAGTCTCAAGTGGAAGCTCGATTCAGTCTGTTTGGAGATAGTGGTCATCTTGACGCAAGATAGGTGCACGGTTTGCACCAAACAGCTATAGGCTCAGAAATCATTTTGGATGCACCTAGTAGTACTCCTAGGTGACGAGACTCAAGTGGAAGCTCCATTCAGCCCATCTGGTGATAGTGGTAATCTTGACGTAAGATAGGTGCATGGTTTGCACCGAGCGTACTAGAGGCTCGAATATCTTTTTAGACGCACCGGATGGAACAACTAGGTGATGTGGGTCATGTGGAATCTCCTTTTGGTCCGTTTAGAGATAGGGTTAGTGTTCGTGCAAGATAGGTGCACGGTTTGCGCCAAACATACCATTGGCTCAGAAATCGTTTTGGACACACCCCGTGGTACTCCTTGGTGACGAGACTCAAGTGCAAACTAGGTTCAATCCGTTTAGAGATAGTGGTAATCTTGATGCAAGATAGGTGCACGGTTTGCGCCAAATATACCATAGGCTCAGAAATTATTTTAGACACACCCGGTGGTACTCCTACGAGATAAGGCTCAAATGGAAGCTCGATTCAGTCCATATGGAGATAGTGGAAATCTTGACGCAAGATAGGTGCACGGTTTGCGCCAAACAACTATAGGCTCAGAAATCATTTTGGATGCACCTAGGGTACTCCTAGGTGACGAGACTCAAGTGGAAGCTTGGTTCAGCCCATTTGGAGATAGTGGTAACCTTGACGCAAGATAGGTGCATGGTTTGCACCGAGCATACTAGAGGTTCGAATATCATTTTGGACGCACCCGATGGAACTACTAGGTGACGTGGGTAATGTGGAATCTCCTTTTGGTCTGTTTAGAGATAGGGTTAGTGTCAGTGCAAGATAGGTGCACAGTTTGCACCAAACATACCATTGGCTCAGAAATAGTTTTGGACACACCCCGTGGTACTCCTTGGTGACGAGACTCAAGTGCAAGCTCGGTTCAATCCGTCTGGAGATAGTGGAAATCTTGATGCAAGATAGGTGCACGGTTTGCGCCAAATATACCATAGGCTAAGAAATTGTTTTGAACACACCCGGTGGTACTCCTACTTGATGAGGCTCAAGTGAAGCTCGATTCAATCCATTTGGAGATCGGGGTAATCTTGACGCAAGATAGGTGCACGGTTTGCACCAACAACTATCGGCTCAAAAATCATTTTGGATGCACCTAGTGGTACTCCTAGGTGACGAGACTCAAGTGGAAGCTCGGTTCAGCCCATTTGGAGATAGTGGTAATCTTGACGCAAGATAGGTGCACGGTTTGCGCCAACCATACCATTGGCTCAGAAATAGTTTTGGACGCACCCCGTGGTACTCCTTGGCGACGAGACTCAAGTGCAAGCTCAGTTCATTCTGTTTGGAGATATATACCATAGGCTCAGAAATTGTTTTAGACACACCCGGTGGTACTCCTTGGTGATGAGTCTCAAGTGGAAGCTCGATTCAGTCCGTTTGGAGATAGTGGTCATCTTGACGCAAGATAGGTGCACGGTTTGCACCAAACAGCTATAGGCTCAGAAATCATTTTGGATGCACCTAGTGGTACTCCTAGGTGACGAGACTCAAGTGGAATCTCTATTCAGCCCATCTGGAGATAGTGGTAATCTTGACGCAAGATAGGTGCATGGTTTGCACCGAGCGTACTAGAGGCTCGAATATCATTTTGGATGCACCGGATGGAACTACTAGTTGACGTGGGTCATGGGGAATCTCCTTTTGGTCCGTTTAGAGATAGGGTTAGTGTCAGTGCAAGATAGGTGCACGGTTTGCGCCAAACTTACCATTGCCTCAGAAATCGTTTTGGACACACCCCGTGGTACTCCTTGGTGACGAGACTCAAGTGCAAGCTCGGTTCAATCCGTTTGGAGATAGTGGTAATCTTGATGCAAGATAGGTGCACGGTTTGCGCCAAATATACCATAGGCTCAGAAATTGTTTTGGACACACCCGGTGGTACTCCTACGTGATGAGGCCCAAGTGGAAGCTCGATTCAGTCCATTTGGAGATAGTGGTAATCTTGACGCAAGACAGGTGCACGGTTTGCACCAAACAACTATAGGCTTAGAAATCATTTTAGATGCACCTAGTGGTACTCCTAGGTGACGAGACTCAAGTGGAAGCTCGGTTCAGCCCATTGGGAGATAGTGGTAACCTTGACGCAAGATAGGTACATGGTTTGCACCAAACAACTATAGGCTCAGAAATCATTTTGGATGCACCCAGTGGTACTCCTAGGTGACGAGACTCAAGTGGAAGCTCGGTTCAGCCCATTTGGAGATAGTGGTAACCTTGACGCAAGATAGGTGCATGGTTTGCACCGAGCATACTAGAGGTTCGAATATCATTTTGGACGCACCCGATGGAACTACTAGGTGACGTGGGTAATGTGGAATCTCCTTTTGGTCTGTTTAGAGATAGGGTTAGTGTCAGTGCAAGATAGGTGCACAGTTTGCGCCAAACATACCATTGGCTCAGAAATAGTTTTGGACGCACCCCGTGGTACTCCTTGGCGACGAGACTCAAGTGCAAGCTCGGTTCAATCAGTTTGGAGATATATACCATAGGCTCAGAAATTGTTTTAGACACACCCGGTGGTACTCCTAGGTGATGAGTCTCAAGTGGAAGCTCGATTCAGTCTGTTTGGAGATAGTGGTCATCTTGACGCAAGATAGGTGCACGGTTTGCACCAAACAGCTATAGGCTCAGAAATCATTTTGGATGCACCTAGTAGTACTCCTAGGTGACGAGACTCAAGTGGAAGCTCTATTCAGCCCATCTGGTGATAGTGGTAATCTTGACGTAAGATAGGTGCATGGTTTGCACCGAGCATACTAGAGGCTCGAATATCTTTTTAGACGCACCGGATGGAACAACTAGGTGATGTGGGTCATGTGGAATCTCCTTTTGGTCCGTTTAGAGATAGGGTTAGTGTTCGTGCAAGATAGGTGCACGGTTTGCGCCAAACATACCATTGGCTCAGAAATCGTTTTGGACACACCCCGTGGTACTCCTTGGTGACGAGACTCAAGTGCAAACTAGGTTCAATCCGTTTAGAGATAGTGGTAATCTTGATGCAAGATAGGTGCACGGTTTGCGCCAAATATACCATAGGCTCAGAAATTATTTTAGACACACCCGGTGGTACTCCTACGAGATAAGGCTCAAATGGAAGCTCGATTCAGTCCATATGGAGATAGTGGAAATCTTGACGCAAGATAGGTGCACGGTTTGCGCCAAACAACTATAGGCTCAGAAATCATTTTGGATGCACCTAGGGTACTCCTAGGTGACGAGACTCAAGTGGAAGCTTGGTTCAGCCCATTTGGAGATAGTGGTAACCTTGACGCAAGATAGGTGCATGGTTTGCACCGAGCATACTAGAGGTTCGAATATCATTTTGGACGCACCCGATGGAACTACTAGGTGACGTGGGTAATGTGGAATCTCCTTTTGGTCTGTTTAGAGATAGGGTTAGTGTCAGTGCAAGATAGGTGCACAGTTTGCACCAAACATACCATTGGCTCAGAAATAGTTTTGGACACACCCCGTGGTACTCCTTGGTGACGAGACTCAAGTGCAAGCTCGGTTCAATCCGTCTGGAGATAGTGGAAATCTTGATGCAAGATAGGTGCACGGTTTGCGCCAAATATACCATAGGCTAAGAAATTGTTTTGAACACACCCGGTGGTACTCCTACTTGATGAGGCTCAAGTGAAGCTCGATTCAATCCATTTGGAGATCGGGGTAATCTTGACGCAAGATAGGTGCACGGTTTGCACCAACAACTATCGGCTCAAAAATCATTTTGGATGCACCTAGTGGTACTCCTAGGTGACGAGACTCAAGTGGAAGCTCGGTTCAGCCCATTTGGAGATAGTGGTAATCTTGACGCAAGATAGGTGCACGGTTTGCGCCAACCATACCATTGGCTCAGAAATAGTTTTGGACGCACCCCGTGGTACTCCTTGGCGACGAGACTCAAGTGCAAGCTCAG
Organism: Saccharum spontaneum; assembly: GCA_022457205.1. Classification (NCBI taxonomy): domain Eukaryota; kingdom Viridiplantae; phylum Streptophyta; class Magnoliopsida; order Poales; family Poaceae; genus Saccharum; species Saccharum spontaneum. Next base: position 50,960,654 of record CM039581.1, on the reverse strand, counting down.
TTCATTCTGTTTGGAGATATATACCATAGGCTCAGAAATTGTTTTAGACACACCCGGTGGTACTCCTTGGTGATGAGTCTCAAGTGGAAGCTCGATTCAGTCCGTTTGGAGATAGTGGTCATCTTGACGCAAGATAGGTGCACGGTTTGCACCAAACAGCTATAGGCTCAGAAATCATTTTGGATACACCTAGTGGTACTCCTAGGTGACGAGACTCAAGTGGAAGCTCTATTCAGCCCATCTGGAGATAGTGGTAATCTTGACGCAAGATAGGTGCATGGTTTGCACCGAGCGTACTAGAGGCTCGAATATCATTTTGGATGCACCGGATGGAACTACTAGTTGACGTGGGTCATGGGGAATCTCCTTTTGGTCCGTTTAGAGATAGGGTTAGTGTCAGTGCAAGATAGGTGCACGGTTTGCGCCAAACTTACCATTGCCTCAGAAATCATTTTGGACACACCCCGTGGTACTCCTTGGTGACGAGACTCAAGTGCAAGCTCGGTTCAATCCGTTTGGAGATAGTGGTAATCTTGATGCAAGATAGGTGCACGGTTTGCGCCAAATATACCATAGGCTCAGAAATTGTTTTGGACACACCCGGTGGTACTCCTACGTGATGAGGCCCAAGTGGAAGCTCGATTCAGTCCATTTGGAGATAGTGGTAATCTTGACGCAAGATAGGTGCACGGTTTGCACCAAACAACTATAGGCTTAGAAATCATTTTAGATGCACCTAGTGGTACTCCTAGGTGACGAGACTCAAGTGGAAGCTCGGTTCAGCCCATTGGGAGATAGTGGTAACCTTGACGCAAGATAGGTACATGGTTTGCACCAAACAACTATAGGCTCAGAAATCATTTTGGATGCACCCAGTGGTACTCCTAGGTGACGAGACTCAAGTGGAAGCTCGGTTCAGCCCATTTGGAGATAGTGGTAACCTTGACGCAAGATAGGTGCATGGTTTGCACCGAGCATACTAGAGGTTCGAATATCATTTTGGACGCACCCGATGGAACTACTAGGTGACGTGGGTAATGTGGAATCTCCTTTTGGTCTGTTTAGAGATAGGGTTAGTGTCAGTGCAAGATAGGTGCACAGTTTGCGCCAAACATACCATTGGCTCAGAAATAGTTTTGGACGCACCCCGTGGTACTCCTTGGCGACGAGACTCAAGTGCAAGCTCAGTTCATTCTGTTTGGAGATATATACCATAGGCTCAGAAATTGTTTTAGACACACCCGGTGGTACTCCTTGGTGATGAGTCTCAAGTGGAAGCTTGATTCAGTCCGTTTGGAGATAGTGGTCATCTTGACGCAAGATAGGTGCACGGTTTGCACCAAACAGCTATAGGCTCAGAAATCATTTTGGATACACCTAGTGGTACTCCTAGGTGACGAGACTCAAGTGGAAGCTCTATTCAGCCCATCTGGAGATAGTGGTAATCTTGACGCAAGATAGGTGCATGGTTTGCACCGAGCGTACTAGAGGCTCGAATATCTTTTTAGACGCACCGGATGGAACTACTAGGTGATGTGGGTCATGTGGAATCTCCTTTTGGTCCGTTTAGAGATAGGGTTAGTGTTAGTACAAGATAGGTGCACGGTTTGCGCCAAACATACCATTGGCTCAGAAATCATTTTGGACACACCCCGTGGTACTCCTTGGTGACGAGACTCAAGTGCAAACTAGGTTCAATCCATTTGGAGATAGTGGTAATCTTGATGCAACATAGGTGCACGGTTTGCGCCAATTATACCATAGGCTCAGAAATTATTTTAGACACACCCGGTGGTACTCCTACGAGATAAGGCTCAAGTGGAAGCTCGATTCAGTCCTTTTGGAGATAGTGGAAATCTTGACGCAAGATAGGTGCACGGTTTGCGCCAAACAACTATAGGCTCAGAAATCATTTTGGATGCACCTAGGGTACTCCTAGGTGACGAGACTCAAGTGGAAGCTTGGTTCAGCCCATTTGGAGATAGTGGTAACCTTGACGCAAGATAGGTGCATGGTTTGCACCGAGCATACTAGAGGTTCGAATATCATTTTGGACGCACCCGATGGAACTACTAGGTGACGTGGGTAATATGGAATCTCCTTTTGGTCTGTTTAGAGATAGGGTTAGTGTCAGTGTAAGATAGGTGCACAGTTTGCGCCAAACATACCATTGGCTCAGAAATAGTTTTGGACACACCCCGTAGTACTCCTTGGTGACGAGACTCAAGTGCAATCTCGGTTCAATCCGTCTGGAGATAGTGGAAACCTTGATGCAAGATAGGTGCACGGTTTGCGCCAAATATACCATAGGCTAAGAAATTGTTTTGAACACACCCGGTGGTACTCCTACTTGATGAGGCTCAAGTGAAGCTCGATTCAATCCATTTGGAGATCGGGGTAATCTTGACGCAAGATAGGTGCACGGTTTACACCAACAACTATCGGCTCAAAAATCATTTTGGATGCACCTAGTGGTACTCCTAGGTGACGAGACTCAAGTGGAAGCTCGGTTCAGCCCATTTGGAGATAGTGGTAATCTTGACGTAAGATCGGTGCACGGTTTGCACCAAACAACTATAGGCTCAGAAATCATTTTGGATGCACCCAGTGGTACTCCTAGGTTACGAGACTCAAGTGGAAGCTCGGTTCAGCCCATTTGGAGAAGTGGTAACATTGACGCAAGATAGGTGCATGGTTTGCACCGAGCATACTAGAGGTTCGAATATCATTTTGGATGCACCCGATGGAACTACTAGGTGACGTGGGTAATGTGGAATCTCCTTTTGGTCTGTTTAGAGATAGGGTTAGTGTCAGTGCAAGATAGGTGCACAGTTTGCGCCAAACATACCATTGGCTCAGAAATAGTTTTGGACACACCCCGTGGTACTCCTTGGTGACGAGACTCAAGTGCAAGCTCGGTTCAATCCGTTTGGAGATAGTGGTAATCTTGACGCAAAATAGGTGCACGGTTTGCGCCAAATATACCATAGGCTCAGAAATTGTTTTGAACACACCCGGTGGTACTCCTACTTGATGAGGCTCAAGTGAAGCTCGATTTAATCCATTTGGAGATTGGGGTAATCTTGACGCAAGATAGGTGCACGGTTTGCACCAACAACTATCGGCTCAAAAATCATTTTGGATGCACCTAGTGGTACTCCTAGGTGACGAGACTCAAGTGGAAGCTCGGTTCAGCCCATTTGGAGATAGTGGTAATCTTGACGCAAGATAGGTGCACGGTTTGCCCCAAACAACTATAGGCTCAGAAATCATTTTGGATGCACCCAGTGGTACTCCTAGGTGACGAGACTCATGTGGAAGCTCGGTTCAGCCCATTTGGAGATAGTGGTAATCTTGACGCAAGATTGGTGCATGGTTAGCACCGAGCGTACTAGGGGCTCGAATATCATTTTGGACGCACCGGATGGAACTACTAGTTGACGTGGGTCATGGGGAATCTCCTTTTGGTCCGTTTAGAGATAGGGTTAGCGTCAGTGTAAGATAGGTGCACGGTTTGCGCCAAACATACCATTGGCTCAGAAATCATTTTAGACACACCCCGTGGTACTCCTTGGTGATGAGACTCAAGTGCAAGCTCGGTTCAATCCGTTTGGAGATAGTGGTAATCTTGATGCAAGATAGGTGCACGGTTTGCGCTAAATATACCATAGGCTCAGAAATTGTTTTGGACACACCCGGTGGTACTCCTACGTGATGAGGCTCAAGTGGAAGCTCGATTCAGTCCATTTGGAGATAGTGGTAATCTTGACGCAAGATAGGTGCACGGTTTGCACCAAACAACTATAGGCTTAGAAATCATTTTGGATGCACCTAGTGGTACTCCTAGGTGACGAGACTCAAGTGGAAGCTCGGTTCAGCCCATTTGGAGATAGTGGTAACCTTGACGCAAGATAGGTGCATGGTTTGCACCAAACAACTATAGGCTCAGAAATCATTTAGGATGCACCCAGTGATACTCCTAGTTGACGAGACTCAAGTGGAAGCTCGGTTCAGCCCATTTGGAGATAGTGGTAACCTTGACGCAAGATAGGTGCATGGTTTGCACCGAGCATACTAGAGGTTCGAATATCATTTTGGACGCACCCGATGGAACTACTAGGTGACGTGAGTAATGTGGAATCTCCTTTTGGTCTGTTTAGAGATAGGGTTAGTGTCAGTGCAAGATAGGTGCACAGTTTGCGCCAAACATACCATTGGCTCAGAAATAGTTTTGGACGCACCCCGTGGTACTCCTTGGCGATATATACCACAGGTGATGAGTCTCAAGTGGAAGCTCGATTCAGTCCGTTTGGAGATAGTGGTCATCTTGACGCAAGATAGGTGCACGTTTTGCACCAAACAGCTATAGGCTCAGAAATCATTTTGGATGCACCTAGTGGTACTCCTAGGTGACGAGACTCAAGTGGAAGCTCTATTCAGCCCATCTGGAGATAGTGGTAATCTTGACGCAAGATAGGTGCATGGTTTGCACCGAGCGTACTAGAGGCTCGAATATCTTTTTAGACACACCGGATGGAACTACTAGGTGATGTGGGTCATGTGGAATCTCCTTTTGGTCCGTTTAGAGATAGGGTTAGTGTCAGTGCAAGATAGGTGCACGGTTTGCGCCAAACATACCATTGGCTCAGAAATCGTTTTGTACACACCCCGTGGTACTCCTTGGTGACGAGACTCAAGTACAAGCTCGGTTCAATCCATTTGGAGATAGTGGTAATCTTGATGCAAGATAGGTGCACGATTTGCGCCAAATATACCATAGGCTCAGAAATTGTTTTGAACACACCCGGTGGTACTCCTACTTGATGAGGCTCAAGTGAAGCTCGATTCAATCAATTTGGAGATCGGGGTAATCTTGACGCAAGATAGGTGCACGGTTTGCACCAACAACTATCGGCTCAAAAATCATTTTGGATGCACCTAGTGGTACTCCTAGGTGACGAGACTCAAGTGGAAGCTCGGTTCAGCCCATTTGGAGATAGTGGTAACCTTGACGCAAGATAGGTGCATGGTTTGCACCAAACAACTATAGGCTCAGAAATCATTTTGGATGCACCCAGTGGTACTCCTAGGTGACGAGACTCAAGTGGAAGCTCGCTTCAGCCCATTTGGAGATAGTGGTAACCTTGACGCAAGATAGGTGCATGGTTTGCACCGAGCATACTAGAGGTTCGTATATCATTTTGGACGCACCCGATGGAACTACTAGGTGACGTGGGTAATGTGGAATCTCCTTTTGGTCTGTTTAGAGATAGGGTTAGTGTCAGTGCAAGATAGGTGCACAGTTTGCGCCAAACATACCATTGGCTCAGAAATAGTTTTGGACACACCCCGTGGTACTCCTTGGTGACGAGACTCAAGTGAAAGCTCGGTTCAATCTGTTTGGAGATAGTGGTAATCTTGATGCAAGATAGGTGCACGGTTTGCGCCAAATATACCATAGGCTCAGAAATTGTTTTGAACACACCCGGTGGTACTCCTACTTGATGAGGCTCAAGTGGAAGCTCGATTCAATCCATTTGGAGAACGGGGGTAATCTTGACGCAGGATAGGTGTACGGTTTGCACCAACAACTATCGGCTCAAAAATCATTTTGGATGCACCTAGTGGTACTCCTAGGTGACGAGACTCAAGTGGAAGCTCGGTTCAGCCCATTTGGAGGTAGTGGTAACCTTGATGCAAGATAGGTGCATGGTTTGCACCGAGCATACTAGAGGTTTGAATATAAATTTGGACGCACCCGATGGAACTACTAGGTGACGTGGGTAATGTGGAATCTCCTTTCGGTCTGTTTAGAGATAGGGTTAGTGTCAGTGCAAGATAGGTGCACGGTTTGCGCCAAACATACCATTGGCTCAGAAATCGTTTTGGACACACCCCGTGGTACTCCTTGGTGACGAGACTCAAGTGCAAGCTCGGTTCAATCCGTTTGGAGATAGTGGTAATCTTGATGCAAGATAGGTGCACGGTTTGTGCCAAATATACCATAGGCTCAGAAATTGTTTTGAACACACCCGGTGGTACTCCTACTTGATGAGGCTCAAGTGAAGCTCGATTCAATCCATTTGGAGATCGGGGTAATCTTGACGCAAGATAGGTGCACGGTTTGCATCAACAACTATCAGCTCAAAAATCATTTTGGATGCACCTAGTGGTACTCCTAGGTGACGAGACTCAAGTGGAAGCTCGGTTCAGCCCATTTGGAGATAGTGGTAATCTTGACGGAAGATATGTGCACGGTTTGCACCAAACAACTATAGGCTCAGAAATTATTTTGGATGCACCCAGTGGTACTCCTAGGTGACGAGACTCAAGTGGAAGCTCGGTTCAGCCCATTTAGAGATAGTGGTAACCTTGACGCAAGATAGGTGCATGGTTTGCACCGAGCATACTAGAGGTTCGAATATCATTTTGGACGCTCCCGATGGAACTACTAGGTGACGTGGGTAATGTGGAATCTCCTTTTGGTCTATTTAGAGATAGGGTTAGTGTCAGTGCAAGATAGGTGCACAGTTTGCGCCAAACATACCATTGGCTCAGAAATAGTTTTGGACAGACCCCGTGGTATTCCTTGGGGACGAGACTCAAGTGCAAGCTCGGTTCAATCCGTTTGGAGATAGTGGTAATCTTGATGCAAGATAGGTGCACGGTTTGCGCCAAATATACCATAGGCTCAGAAATAGTTTTGAACACACCCGGTGGTACTCCTACTTGATGAGGCTCAAGTGAAGCTCGATTCAATCCATTTGGAGATCAGGGTAATCTTGACGCAAGATAGGTGCACGGTTTGCACCAACAACTATCGGCTCAAAAATCATTTTGGATTCACCTAGTGGTACTCCTAGGTGACGAGACTCAAGTGGAAGCTCGGTTCAGCCCATTTGGAGATAGTGGTAATCTTGACGCAAGATAGGTGCACGGTTTGCACCAAACAACTACAGGCTCAGAAATCATTTTGGATGCACCCAGTGGTACTCCTAGGTGACGAGACTCATGTGGAAGCTCGATTCAGCCCATTTGGAAATAGTGGTAATCTTGACGCAAGATAGGTGCATGGTTTGCACCGAGCGTACTAGAGGCTCGAATATCATTTTGGACGCACCGGATGGAACTACTAGTTGACGTGGGTCATGGGGAATCTCCTTTTGGTCCGTTTAGAGATAGGGTTAGTGTCAGTGCAAGATAGGTGCACGGTTTGCGCCAAACATACCTTGGCTCAGAAATCATTTTGGACACACCCCGTGGTACTCCTTGGTGATGAGACTCAAGTGCAAGCTCGGTTCAATCCGTTTGGAGATAGTGGTAATCTTGATGCAAGATAGGTGCACGGTTTGCGCTAAATATACCATAGGCTCAGAAATTGTTGTGGACACAGCCGGTGGTACTCCTACGTGATGAGGCTCAAGTGGAAGCTCGACTCAGTCCATTTGGAGATAGTTGTAATCTTGACGCAAGATAGGTGCACGGTTTGCACCAAACAACTATAGGCTCAGAAATCATTTTGGATGCACCTAGTGGTACTCCTAGGTGACGAGACTCAAGTGGAAGCTCGGTTCAGCCCATTTGGAGATAGTGGTAACCTTGACGCAAGATAGGTGCATGGTTTGCACCAAACAACTATAGGCTCAGAAATCATTTTGGATGCACCCAATGTACTCCTAGGTGACGAGACTCAAGTGGAAGCTCGGTTCAGCCCATTTGGAGATATTGGTAACCTTGACGCAAGATAGGTGCATGGTTTGCACCGAGCATACTAGAGGTTCGAATATCATTTTGGACGCACCTGATGGAACTACTAGGTGACGTGGGTAATGTGGAATCTCCTTTTGGTCTGTTTAGAGATAGGGTTAGTGTCAGTGCAAGATAGGTGCACAGTTTGCGCCAAACATACCATTGGCTCAGAAATAGTTTTGCACGCACCCCGTGATACTCCTTGGCGATGAGACTCAAGTGCAAGCTCAGTTCAATCTGTTTGGAGATATATACCATAGGCTCAGAAATTGTTTTAGACACACCCGGTGATACTCCTAGGTGATGAGTCTTAAGTGGAAGCTCGATTCAGTCCGTTTGGAGATAGTGGTCATCTTGACGCAAGATAGGTGCACGGTTTGCACCAAACAGCTATAGGCTCAGAAATCATTTTGGATGCACATAGTGGTACTCCTAGGTGACGAGACTCAAGTGGAAGCCCTATTCAGCCCATCTGGAGATAGTGGTAATCTTGACGCAAGATAGGTGCATGGTTTGCACCGAGCGTACTAGAGGCTCGAATATCTTTTTAGACGCACCGGATGGAACTACTAGGTGATGTGGGTCATGTGGAATCTCCTTTTGGTCCGTTTAGAGATAGGGTTAGTGTTAGTGCAAGATAGGTGCACGGTTTGCGCCAAACATACCATTGGGTCAGAAATCGTTTTGGACACACCCCGTGGTACTCCTTGGTGACGAGACTCAAGTGCAAGCTCGGTTCAATCTGCTTGGAGATAGTGGTAATCTTGATGCAAGATAGGTGCACGGTTTGCGCCAAATATACCATAGGCTCAGAAATTGTTTTGAACACACCCGGTGGTACTCCTACTTGATGAGGCTCAAGTGAAGCTCGATTCAATCCATTTGGAGATCGGGGTAATCTCGACGCAAGATAGGTGCACGGGTTGCACCAACAACTATCGGCTCAAAAATCATTTTGGATGCACCTAGTGGTACTCCTAGGTGACGAGACTCAAGTGGAAGCTCGGTTCCGCCGATTTGGAGATAGTGGTAATCTTGACGCAAGATAGGTGCACGGTTTGCACCAAACAACTATAGGCTCAGAAATCATTTTGGATGCACCCAATGGTACTCCTAGGTGACGAGACTCAAGTGGAAGCTCGGTTCAGCCCATTTGGAGATAGTGGTAACCTTGAAGCAAGATAGGTGCATGGTTTGCACCGAGCATACTAGAGGTTCGAATATCATTTTGGACGCACCCGATGGAACTACTAGGTGATGTGGGCAATGTGGAATCTCCTTTTGGTCTGTTTAGAGATAGGGTTAGTGTCAGTGCAAGATAGGTGCATAGTTTGCGCCAAACATACCATTGGCTCAGAAATAGTTTTGGACACACCCCGTGGTACTCCTAGGTGACGAGACTCAAGTGGAAGCTCGGTTCAGCCCATTTGGAGATAGTGGTAATCTTGACACAAGATAGGTGCATGGTTTGCACCGAGCGTACTAGAGGCTCGAATATCATTTTGGATGCACCAGATGGAACTACTAGTTGACGTGGGTCATGGGGAATCTCCTTTAGGTCCATTTAGAGATAGGGTTAGTGTCAGTGCAAGATAGGTGCACGGTTTGCGCCAAACATACCATTGGCTCAGAAATCATTTTGGACACACCCCGTGGTACTCCTTGGTGATGAGACTCAAGTGCAAGCTCGGTTCAATCCGTTTGGAGATAGTGGTAATCTTGATGCAAGATAGGTGCACGGTTTGCGCTAAATATACCATAGGCTCAGAAATTGTTTTGGACACACCCGGTGGTACTCCTACGTGACGAGGCTCAAGTGGAAGCTCGATTCAGTCCATTTGGAGATAGTGGTAATCTTGACGCAAGATAGGTGCATGGTTTGCACCAAACAACTATAGGCTCAGAAATCATTTTGGATGCACCTAGGGTACTCCTAGGTGACGAGACTCAAGTGGAAGCTTGGTTCAGCCCATTTGGAGATAGTGGTAACCTTGACGCAAGATAGGTGCATGGTTTGCACCGAGCATACTAGAGGTTCGAATATCATTTTGGACGCACCCGATGGAACTACTAGGTGACGTGGGTAGTGTGGAATCTCCTTTTGGTCTGTTTAGAGATAGGGTTAGTGTCAGTGCAAGATAGGTGCATGGTTTGCACCAAACAACTGTTGGCTCAGAAATCGTTTTGGACACACCCCATGGTACTCCTTGGTGACGAGACTCAAGTGCAAGCTCGGTTCAATCCATTTGGAGATAGTTGTAATCTTGATGCAAGATAGGTGCACGGTTTGCGCCAAATATACCATAGGCTCAGAAATTGTTTTGAACACACGCGGTGGTACTCCTACTTGATGAGGCTCAAGTGGAAGCTTGATTCAATCCATTTGGAGATCGGGGTAATCTTGACGCAAGATAGCTGCACGGTTTGCACCAAACAACTATAGGCTCAGAAATCATTTGGGATGCACCTAGTGGTACTCCTAGGTGACGAGACTCAAGTGGAAGCTCTATTCAGCCCATCTGGAGATAGTGGTAATCTTGACGCAAGATAGGTGCATGGTTTGCACCGAGCGTACTAGAGGCTCGAATATCTTTTTAGACGCACCGGATGGAACTACTAGGTGATGTGGGTCATGTGGAATCTCCTTTTGGTCCGTTTAGAGATAGGGTTAGCGTCAGTGCAAGATAGGTGCACGGTTTGCGCCAAACATACCATTGGCTCAGAAATCGTTTTGGACACACCCCGTGGTACTCCTTGGTGACGAGACTCAAGTGCAAGCTAGGTTCAATCCGTTTGGAGATAGTGGTAATCTTGATGTAAGATAGGTGCACGGTTTGCGCCAAATATACCATAGGCTCAGAAATTGTTTTGGACACACCCGGTGGTACTCCTAGGTGACGAGACTCAAGTAGAAGCTCGGTTCAGCCCATTTGCAGATAGTGGTAATCTTGACGCAAGATAGGTGCATGGTTTGCACCAAACAACTATAGGCACAGAAATCATTTTGGATGTACCCAGTGGTACTCCTAGGTGACGAGACTCAAGTGGAAGCTCGGTTCAACCCCTTTGGAGATAGTGGTAACCTTGACGCAAGATAGGTGCATGGTTTGCACCGAGCATACTAGAGGTTCAAATATCATTTTGGACGCACCCGATGGAACTACTAGGTGACGTGGGTAATGTGGAATCTCCTTTTGGTCTGTTTAGAGATAGGGTTAGTGTCAGTGCAAGATAGGTGCATGGTTTGCGCCAAACATACCATTGGCTCAGAAATTGTTTTGGACACACCCCGTGGTACACCTTGGAGACGAGACTCAAGTGCAAGCTCGGTTCAATCCGTTTGGAGATAGTAGTAATCTTGATGCAAGATAGGTGCACAGTTTGCGCCAGATGTACCATAGGCTCAGAAATTGTTTTGAACACACCCGGTGCTACTCCTACGTGATGAGGCTCAAGTGGAAGCTCGATTCAATCCATTTGGAGATAGGGGTAATCTTGACGCAATATAGGTGCACAGTTTGCACCAACAACTATAGGCTCAAAAATCATTTTGGATGCACCTAGTGGTACTCCTAGGTGACGAGACTCAAGTGGAAGCTCGGTTCGGCCCATTTGGAGATAGTGGTAACCTTGACGCAAGATACATAGTTTGCACCGAGCGTACTAGAGGTTCGAATATCATTTTGGACGCTCCCGATGGAACTACTAGGTGACGTGGGTCATGTGGAATCTCGTTTTGGTCTATTTAGAGATAGGGTTAGTGTATGTGCAGATATGTGCACGGTTTGCACCAAACATATCATTGGCTCAGAAATCATTTGGGACGCACCCCGTGGTACTCCTTGGTGACGAGACTCAAGTGCAAGCTCGGTTCAATCCTTTTGGAGATAGTGGTAATCTTAATGCAAGATATGTGCACAGTTTGCGCCAAATATACCATAGGCTCAGAAATTTTTTTGGACACACCCGGTTATACTCCTAGGTGGTGAGGCTCAAGTGGAAGCTTGATTCAGTCCATTTGGAGATAGTGGTAATCTTGACGCAAGATAGATGCACGGTTTGCACCGACCATACTAGAGGCCCGAATATCGTTTTGGACACACCGGATGGAACTACTAGGTGACGTGGGTCATGTGGAATCTTGTTTTGGTCCGTTTAGAGATAGGGTTAGTGTCAGTGCAAGATAGGTGCACAGTTTGCGCCAAACATACCATTGGCTCAGAAATAGTTTTGGACGCACCCCGTGGTACTCCTTGGCGACGAGACTCAAGTGCAAGCTCGGTTCAATCTGTTTGGAGGTATATACCATAGGCTCAGAAATTGTTTTGAACACACCCGGTGGTACTCCTACGTGATGAGGCTCAAGTGGAAGCTCGATTCAATCCATTTGGAGATAGGGGTAATCTTGACGCAAGATAGGTGCACGGTTTGCACCAACAACTATAGGCTCTAAAATCATTTTGGATGCACCTAGTGGTACTCCTAGGTGATGAGACTCAAGTGGAAGCTCAGTTCAGCCAATTTGGAGATAGTGGTAATCTTGACGCAAGATAGGTGCACGGTTTGCACCAAACAGCTATAGGCTCAAAAATAATTTTGGATGCACCCAGTGGTACTCCTAGGTGACGAAACTCAAGTGGAAGCTCGGTTCGGCCCATTTGGAGATAGTGGTAACCTTGACGCAAGATAGGTGCATGGTTTGCACCGAGCGTACAAGAGGTTCGAATATCATTTTGGACGCTCCCGATGGAACTGCTAGGTGACATGGGTCATGTGGAATCTCGTTTTGGTCTATTTAGAGGTAGGGTTAGTGTATGTGCAAGATATGTGCACGGTTTGCACCAAACATACCATTGGCTCAGAAATCGTTTAGGACGCACCCCGTGGTACTCCTTGGTGACGAGACTCAAGTGCAAGTTAGGTTCAATCCGTTTGGAGATAGTGGTAATCTTAATGCAGGATAGGAGCACGGTTTGCGCTAAATATACCATAGGCTCAGAAATTGTTTTGGACACACCCGGTGGTACTCCTACGTGATGAGGCTCAAGTGGAAGCTCGATTCAGTCCATTTGCAGATAGTGGTAATCTCGACGCAAGATAGGTGCACGGTTTGCACCAAACAACTATAGCCTCAAAAATCATTTTGGATGCACCCAGTGGTACTCCTAGGTGACGAGACTCAAGTGGAAGCTCGGTTCAGCCCATTTGGAGATAGTGGTAATCTTGACGCAAGATAGGTGCATGGTTTGCACCGAGCATACTAGAGGCTCGAATATCATTTTGGACGCACCGGATGGAACTACTAGTTGACATGGGTCATGGGGAATCTCCTTTTGGTCCGTTTAGAGATAGGGTTAGTGTCAGTGCAAGATAGGTGCACGATTTGCGCCAAACATACCATTGGCTCAGAAATCGTTTTGGACACACCCCGTGGTACCCCTTGGTGACGAGACTTAAGTGCAAGCTCGGTTCAATCCGTTTGGAGATAGTAATAATCTTGATGCAAGATAGGTGCACAGTTTGTGCCAGATATACCATAGGCTCAGAAATTGTTTTGAACACACCCGGTGCTACTCCTACGTGATGAGGCTCAAGTGGAAGCTCGATTCAATCCATTTGGAGATAGGGGTAATCTTGACGCAAGATAGGTGCACAGTTTGCACCAACAACTATAGGCTCAAAAATAATTTTGGATGCACCTAGTGGTACTCCTAGGTGACGAGACTCAAGTGGAAGCTCGGTTCGGCCCATTTGGAGATAGTGGTAACCTTGACGCAAGATAGGTGCATGGTTTGCACCGAGCGTACTAGAGGTTCGAATATCATTTTGGACGCTCCCGATGGAACTACTAGGTGACGTGGGTCATGTGGAATCTCGTTTTGGTCTGTTTAGAGATAGGGTTAGTGTATGTGCAGATATGTGCACGGTTTGCACCAAACATACCATTGGCTCAGAAATCGTTTGGGACCCACCCCGTGCTACTCCTTGGTGACGAGACTCAAGTGCAAGCTCGGTTCAATCCTTTTGGAGATAGTGGTAATCTTAACGCAAGATAGGTGCACGGTTTGCGCCAAATATACCATAGGCTCAGAAATTTTTTTGGACACACCCGGTTATACTCCTAGGTGGTGAGGCTCAAGTGGAAGCTCGATTCAGTCCATTTGGAGATAGTGGTAATCTTGACGCAAGATAGGTGCACGGTTTGCACCGACCATACTAGAGGCCCGAATATCGTTTTGGACACACCGGATGGAACTACTAGGTGACGTGGGTCATGTGGAATCTTGTTTTGGTCCGTTTAGAGATAGGGTTAGTGTTAGTGCAAGATAGGTGCACAGTTTGCGCCAAACATACCATTGGCTCAGAAATAGTTTTGGACGCACCTAGTGGTACTCCTTGGCGACGAGACTCAAGTGCAAGCTCGGTTCAATCTGTTTGGAGATATATACCATAGGCTCAGAAATTGTTTTGAACACACCCGGTGGTACTCCTACGTGATGAGGCTCAAGTGGAAGCTCGATTCAATCCATTTGGAGATAGGGGTAATCTTGACGCAAGATAGGTGCACGGTTTGCACCAACAACTATAGGCTCTAAAATCATTTTGGATGCACCTAGTGGTACTCCTAGGTGACGAGACTCAAGTGGAAGCTCACTTCAGCCAATTTGGAGATAGTGGTAATCTTGACGCAAGATAGGTGCACGGTTTGCACCAAACAACTATAGGCTCAAAAATCGTTTTGGATGCACCCAGTGGTACTCCTAGGTGACGAGACTGAAGTGGAAGCTCGGTTCGGCCCATTTGGAGATAGCGGTAACCTTGACGCAAGATAGGTGCATGGTTTGCACCGAGCGTACTAGAGGTTCGAATATCATTTTGGACGCTCCCGATGGAACTGATAGGTGACGTGGGTCATGTGGAATCTTGTTTTGGTCTATTTAGAGATAGGGTTAGTGTATGTGCAGATATGTGCACGGTTTGCACCAAACATACCATTGGCTCAGAAATCGTTTAGGACGCACCCCGTGGTACTCCTTGGTGACGAGACTCAAGTGCAAGTTAGGTTCAATCCGTTTGGAGATAGTGGTAATCTTAATGCAAGATAGGTGCACGGTTTGCGCTAAATATACCATAGGCTCAGAAATTGTTTTGGACACACCCGGTGGTACTCCTACGTGATGAGGCTCATGTGGAAGCTCGATTCAGTCCATTTGCAGATAGTGGTAATCTTGACGCAAGATAGGTGCACGGTTTGCACCAAACAACTATAGGCTCAAAAATCATTTTGGATGCACCCAGTGGTACTCCTAGGTGACGAGACTCAAGTGGAAGCTCGGTTCAGCCCATTTGGAGATAGTGGTAATCTTGATGCAAGATAGGTGCATGGTTTGCACCGAGCGTACTAGAGGCTCGAACATCATTTTGGTCGCACCGGATGGAACAACTAGTTGACGTGGGTCATGGGGAATCTCCTTTTGGTCCGTTTAGAGATAGGGTTAGTGTCAGTGCAAGATAGGTGCACGGTTTGCGCCAAACATACCATTGGCTCGGAAATCGTTTTGGACACACCCCGTGGTACTCCTTGGTGACGAGACTCAAGTGCAAGCTCGGTTCAATCCGTTTGGAGATAGTAGTAATCTTGATGCAAGATAGGTGCACAGTTTGCGCCAGATATACCATAGGCTTAGAAATTGTTTTGAACACACCCGGTGCTACTCCTACGTGATGAGGCTCAAGTGGAAGCTCGATTCAATCCATTTGGAGATAGGGGTAATCTTGACGCAATATAGGTGCACGGTTTGCACCAACAACTATAGGCTCAAAAATCATTTTGGATGCACCTAGTGGTACTCCTAGGTGACGAGACTCAAGCGGAAGCTCGGTTCGGCCCATTTGGAGATAGTGGTAACCTTGACGCAAGATAGGTGCATGGTTTGCACCGAGCGTACTAGAGGTTCGAATATCATTTTGGACGCTCCCGATGGAACTACTAGGTGACGTGGGTCATGTGGAATCTCATTTTGGTCTATTTAGAGATTGGGTTAGTGTATGTGCAGATATGTGCACGGTTTGCACCAAACATACCATTGGCTCAAAAATCGTTTGGGACGCACCCTGTGGTACTCCTTGGTGACGAGACTCAAGTGCAAGCTCGGTTCAATCCTTTTGGAGATAGTGGTAATCTTAACGCAAGATAGGTGCACGGTTTGCGCCAAATATACTATAGGCTCAGAAATTGTTTTGGACACACCCGGTTATACTCCTAGGTGGTGAGGCTCAAGTGGAAGCTCGATTCAGTCCATTTGGAGATAGTGGTAATCTTGACGCAAGATAGGTGCACGGTTTGCACCGACCATACTAGAGGCCCGAATATTGTTTTGGACACACCGGATGGAACTACTAGGTGACGTGGGTCATGTGGAATCTTGTTTTGGTCCATTTAGAGATAGGGTTATTGTCAGTGCAAGATAGGTGCACAGTTTGCGCCAAACATACCATTGGCTCAGAAATAGTTTTGGACGCACCCCGTGGTACTCCTGGGCGACGAGACTCAGGTGCAAGCTCGGTTCAATCTGTTGGGAGATATATACCATAGGCTCAGAAATTGTTTTGGACACACCCGGTGGTACTCCTAGGTGATGTGTCTCAAGTGGAAGCTCGATTCAGTCTGTTTGGAGATAGTGGTCATCTTGACGCAAGATAGGTGCACGGTTTGCACCAAACAGCTATAGGCTCAGAAATCATTTGGGATGCACCTAGTGGTACTCCTAGGTGACGAGACTCAAGTGGAAGCTCTATTCAGCCCATCTGGAGATAGTGGTAATCTTGACGCAAGATAGGTGCATGGTTTGCACCGAGCGTACTAGAGGCTCGAATATCTTTTTAGACGCACCGGATGGAACTACTAGGTGATGTGGGTCATGTGGAATCTCCTTTTGGTCCGTTTAGAGATAGGGTTAGTGTCAGTGCAAGATAGGTGCACGGTTTGCGCCAAACATACCATTGGCTCAGAAATCATTTTGGACACACCCCGTGGTACTCCTTGGTGACGAGACTCAAGTGCAAGCTAGGTTCAATCCGTTTGGAGATAGTGGTAATCTTGATGCAAGATAGGTGCACGGTTTGCGCCAAATATACCATAGGCTCAGAAATTGTTTTGGACACACCCGGTGGTACTCCTAGGTGACGAGACTCAAGTAGAAGCTCGGTTCAGCCCATTTGCAGATAGTGGTAATCTTGACGCAAGATAGGTGCATGGTTTCCACCAAACAACTATAGGCTCAGAAATCATTTTGGATGTACCCAGTGGTACTCCTAGGTGACGAGACTCAAGTGGAAGCTCGGTTCAACCCATTTGGAGATAGTGGTAACCTTGACGCAAGATAGGTGCATGGTTTGCACCGAGCATACTAGAGGTTCGAATATCATTTTGGACGCACCCGATGGAACTACTAGGTGACGTGGGTAATGTGGAATCTCCTTTTGGTCTGTTTAGAGATAGGGTTAGTGTCAGTGCAAGATAGGTGCATGGTTTGCGCCAAACATACCATTGGCTCAGAAATCGTTTTGGACACACCCCGTGGTACTCCTTGGAGACGAGACTCAAGTGCAAGCTCGGTTCAATCCGTTTGGAGATAGTAGTAATCTTGATACAAGATAGGTGCACAGTTTGCGCCAGATATAACATAGGCTCAGAAATTGTTTTGAACACACCCGGTGGTACTCCTACGTGATGAGGCTCAAGTGGAAGGTCGATTCAATCCATTTGGAGATAGGGGTAATCTTGATGCAAGATAGGTGCACGGTTTGCACCAACTATAGGCTCAAAAATCATTTTGGATGCACCTTGTGGTACTCCTAGGTGACGAGACTCTAGTGGAAGCTCGGTTCAGCCAATTTGGAGATAGTGGTAATCTTGACGCAAGATAGGTGCACGGTTTGCACAAAACAACTATAGGCTCAGAAATCATTTTGGATGCTCCTAGTGGTACTCCTAGGTGACGAGACTCAAGTGGAAGCTCGGTTCAGCCCATTTGGAGATAGTGGTAATCTTGACGCGAGATAGGTGCATGGATTGCACCGAGCATACTAGAGGCTCGAATATCATTTTGGACGCACCGGATGGAACTACAAGTGCGAGCTCAGTTCAATCCGTTTGGAGATAGTGCTAATCTTGATGCAAGATAGGTGCACGGTTTGCGCCAAATATACCATAGGCTCATAAATTGTTTCGGACATACCCGGTGGTACTCCTACGTGATGAGGCTCCAGTGGAAACTCGATTCAGTCCATTTTGAGATAGTGGAAATCTTGACGCAAGATAGGTGCACGGTTTCCACCAAACAACTACAGGCTCAGAAATCATTTTGGATGCACCCAGTGGTACTCCTAGGTGACGAGACTCAAGTGGAAGCTCGGTTCAGCCCATTTGGAGATAGTGGTAATCTTGACGCAAGATAGGTGCATGGTTTGCACCAAACAACTATAGGCTCAGAAATCATTTTGGATGCACCCAGTGGTACTCCTAGGTGACGAGACTCAAGTGGAAGCTCGGTTCAGCCCATTTGGAGATAGTGGTAACCTTGACGCAAGATAGGTGCATGGTTTGCACCGAGCATACTAGAGGTTCGAATATCATTTTGGACACACCCGATGGAACTACTAGGTGACATGGGTCATGTGGAATCTCGTTTTGTTCTGTTTAGAGATAGGGTTAGTGTCAGTGCAAGATAGGTGCACAGTTTGCGCCAAACGTACCATTGGTTCAGAAATAGTTTTGGACGCACCCTGTGGTACTCCTTGGTGACGAGACTCAAGTGCAAGCTTAGTTCAATCTGTTTGGAGATATATACCATAGGCTCAGAAATTGTTTTGGACACACCCGGTGGTACTCCTAGGTGATGAGGCTCAAGTGGAAGCTCGATTCAGTCCATTTGGAGATAGTGGTAATCTTGACGCAAGATAGGTGCACGGTTTGCACCAAACAACTATAGGCTCAGAAATCATTTTGGATGCACCTAGTGGTACTCCTTGGTGACGAGACTCAAGTGGAAGCTCGGTTCAGCCCATTTGGAGATAGTGGTAATCTTGATGCAAGATAGGTGCATGGTTTGCACCGAGCATACTAGAGGCTCGAATATCATTTTGGACACACCGGATGGAACTACAAGGTGACGTGGGTAATGTGGAATCTCCTTTTGGTCCCTTTAGAGATAGGGTTAGTATCAGTGCTAGATAGGTGCACGGTTTGCGCCAAACATACCATTGGCTCAGAAATCATTTTGGACACACCCCGTTGTACTCATTGGGGACGAGACTCAAGTGCAAGCTCGGTTCAATCCATTTGGAGATTGTGGTAATCTTGATGCAAGATAGGAGCACTGTTTGCGCCAAACATACCATAGGCTCAGAAATTGTTTTGGACGTACCCGGTTGTACTCCTACGTGATGAGGCTCCAGTGGAAACTCGATTCAGTCCATTTGGAGATAGTGGTAATCTTGACGCAAGATAGGTGCACGGTTTGCACCAACAACTATAGGCTCAAAAATCATTTTGGATGCACCTTGTGGTACTCCTAGGTGACGAGACTCTAGTGGAAGCTCGGTTCAGCCAATTTGGAGATAGTGGTAATCTTGACGCAAGATAGGTGCACGGTTTGCACAAAACAACTATAGGCTCAGAAATCATTTTGGATGCTCCTAGTGGTACTCCTAGGTGACGAGACTCAAGTGGAAGCTCGGTTCAGCCCATTTGGAGATAGTGGTAATCTTGACGCGAGATCGGTGCATGGATTGCACCGAGCATACTAGAGGCTCGAATATCATTTTGGACGCACTGGATGGAACTACAAGTGCGAGCTCGGTTCAATCCGTTTGGAGATAGTGCTAATCTTGATGCAAGATAGGTGCACGGTTTGCGCCAAATATACCATAGGCTCATAAATTGTTTCGGACATACCCGGTGGTACTCCTACGTGATGAGGCTCCAGTGGAAACTCGATTCAGTCCATTTGGAGATAGTGGTCATCTTGACGCAAGATAGGTGCACGGTTTGCACAAAACAACTATAGGCTCAAAAATCATTTTGGATGCACCTAGTGGTACTCTTAGGTGATGAGACTCAAGTGGAAGCTCGGTTCAGCCCATTTGGAGATAGTGGTAATCTTGACGCAAGATAGGTCCACGGTTTGCACCAAACAACTATAGGCTCAAAAATCATTTTGGATGCACCCAGTGGTACTCCTAGGTGACGAGACTCAAGTGGAAGCTCGGTTCAGCCCATTTGGAGATAGTGGTAATCTTGATGCAAGATAGGTGCATGGTTTGCACCGAGCATACTAGAGGCTCGAACATCATTTTGGACGCACCGGATGGAACTACAAGGTGACGTGGGTAATGTGGAATCTCCTTTTGGTCCCTTTAGAGATAGGGTTAGTATCAGTGCTAGATAGGTGCATGGTTTGTGCCAAACATACCATTGGCTCAGAAATCATTTTGGACACACCCCGTGGTACTCATTGGGGACGAGACTCAAGTGCAAGCTCGGTTCCATCCGTTTGGAGATTGTGGTAATCTTGATGCCAGATAGGTGCACAGTTTGCGCCAAATATACCATAGGCTCAGAAATTGTTTTGGACATACCTGGTGGTACTCCTACATGATGAGGCTCCAGTGGAAGCTCGATTCAGTCCATTTGGAGATAGTGGTAATCTTGACACAAGATAGGTGCACGGTTTGCACCAAACAACTATAGGCTCAGAAATCATTTTGGATGCACCTAGTGGTACTCCTAGGTGATGAGACTCAAGTGGAATCTCGGTTCAGCCCATTTGGAGATAGTGGTAATCTTGACGCAAGATAGGTGCATGGTTTGCACCAAACAACTATAGGCTCAGAAATCATTTTGGATGCACCCAGTGGTACTCCTAGGTGACGAGACTCAAGTGGAAGCTCGGTTCAGCCCATTTGGAGATAGTGGTAACGTTGACGCAAGATAGGTGCATGGTTTGCACCGAGCATACTAGAGGTTTGAATATCATTTTGGATGCACCCGATGGAACTACTAGGTGACACGGGTCATGTGGAATCTCGTTTTGGTCTGTTTAGAGATAGGGTTAGTGTCAGTGCAAGATAGGTGCACAGTTTGCGCCAAACGTACCATTGGTTCAGAAATAGTTTTGGACGCACCCTGTTGTACTCCTTGGTGACGAGACTCAAGTGCAAGCTTGGTTCAATCTGTTTGGAGATATATACCATAGGCTCGGTTGTACTCCTATGTGATGAGGCTCAAGTGGAAGCTCGATTCAGTCCATTTGGAGATAGTGGTAATCTTGACGCAAGATAGGTGCATGGTTTGCACCAAACAACTATAGGCTCAGAAATCATTTTGGATACACCTAGTGGTACTCCTTGGTGACGAGACTCAAGTGGAAGCTCGGTTCAGCCCATTTGGAGATAGTGGTAATCTTGATGCAAGATAGGTGCATGGTTGCACCAAGCATACTAGAGGCTCGAACGTCATTTTGGACGCACCGGATGGAACTACAAGGTGACGTGGGTAATGTGGAATCTCCTTTTGGTCCCTTTAGAGATAGGGTTAGTGTCAGTGCAAGATAGGTGCACAGTTTGCACCAAACATACCATTGGCTCAGAAATCGTTTTGGACACACCCCGTGGTACTCCTTGGTGATGAGACTCAAGTGCAAGCTTGGTTCAATCCGTTTGGATATAGTGCTAATCTTGATGCAAGATAGGTGCACGGTTTGCGTCAAATATACCATAGGCTCAGAAATTGTTTTGAACACACCCAGTGGTACTCCTACGTGATGGGGCTCAAGTGGAAGCTCGATTCAATCCATTTTGAGATACGGGTAATCTTGACGCAAGATAGGTGCACGGTTTGCACCAAACAACTATAGGCTTAGAAATCATTTTGGATGCACCTAGCGGTACTCCTAGGTGACGAGACTCAAGTGGAAGCTCGGTTCAGCCCATTTGGAGATAGTGGTAACCTTGACGCAAGATAGGTGCATGGTTTGCACCGAGCGTACTAGAGGTTTAAATATCATTTTGGACGCTCCCGATGGAACTACTAGGTGATGTGGGTCATGTGGAATCTCGTTTTGGTCTGTTTAGAGATAGGTTTAGTGTATGCGCAAAATATACCAAACATACCATTGGCTCAGAATTCGTTTTGGACGCACCCCGTGGTACTCCTTGGTGACGAGACTCAAGTGGAAGCTCGGTTCAATCCGTTTGGAGATAGTCGTAATCTTAACGCAAGATAGGTGCACGGTTTGTGCCAAATATACCATTGGCTCAAAAATTTTTTTGGATACACCCGGTTATACTCCTAGGTGATGAGGCTCAAGTGGAAGATCGATTCAGTCCATTTGGAGATAGTGGTTATCTTGACGCAAGATAGGTGCACGGTTGGCATCGACCGTACCAGAGGCCCGAATATCATTTTGGACACACCGGATGGATCTACTAGGTGACGTGGGTCATGTGGAATCTTGTTTTAGGCTGTTTAGAGATATGGTTAGTGTCAGTGCAAGATAGGTGCAAAGTTTGCGCCAAACATACCATTGGCTCAGAAATCGTTTTGGACACACCCTGTGGTACTCCTTGGCAACGAGACTCAAGTGCAAGCTCGGTTCAATCTGTTTGGAGATATATACCATTGGCTCAGAAATTGTTTTGGACACACCCGGTGGTACTCCTAGGTGATGAGGCTCAAGTGGAAGCTCGATTCAGTCCATTTTGAGATAGTGGTCATCTTGACGCAAGATAGGTGCACGGTTTGCACCAAATAGCTATAGGCTCAGAAATCATTTTGGATAAACCTAGTGGTACTCCTAGGTGACGAGGCTCAAGTGGAAGCTCGGTTTAGCCCATTTGCAGATAGTGGTAATCTTGACGCAAGATAGGTTCATGGTTTGCACCGAGCGTAGTAGAGGTTCGAATATCATTTTGGACGCTCTCGATGGAACTACTAGGTGACATGGGTCATGTGGAATCTCGTTTTGGTCTGTTTAGAGGTAGGGTTAGTGTATGTGCAAGATATGTGCACGGTTTGCGCCAAATATACCATAGGCTCAGAAATTGTTTTGAACACACCCGGTGGTACTCCTACGTGATGAGGCTCAAGTGGAAGCTCGATTCAATCCATTTTGAGATACGGGTAATCTTGACGCAAGATAGGTGCACGGTTTGCACCAAACAACTATAGGCTCAGAAATCATTTTGGATGCACCTAGTGGTACTCCTAGGTGACGAGACTCAAGTGGAAGCTCGGTTCAGCCCATTTGGAGATAGTGGTAACCTTGACGCAAGATAGGTGCATGGTTTGCACCGAGCGTACTAGATGTTCAAATATCATTTTGGACGCTCCCGATGGAACTACTAGGTGACGTGGGTCATGTGGAATCTCGTTTTGGTCTGTTTAGAGATAGGTTTAGTGTATGTGCAAAATATGTGAACAGTTTGCACCAAACATACCATTGGCTCAGAAATCGTTTTGGACGCACCCCGTGGTACTCCTTGGTGACGAGACTCAAGTGGAAGCTCGGTTCAATCCGTTTGGAGATAGTGGTAATCTTAACGCAAGATAGGTGCACGGTTTGCGCCAAATATACCATTGGCTCAAAAAAAATTTTTGGACACACCCGGTTATACTCCTAGGTGATGAGGCTCAAGTGGAAGATCGATTCAGTCCATTTGGAGATAGTGGTAATCTTGACGCAAGATAGGTGCACGGTTTGCATCAACCGTACCAGAGGCCCGAATATCATTTTGGACACACCGGATGGAACTACTAGGTGACGTGGGTCATGTGGAATCTTGTTTTAGTCTGTTTAGAGATATGGTTAGTGTCAGTGCAAGATCGGTGCAAAGTTTGCGCCAAACATACCATTGGCTCAGAAATAGTTTTGGACACACCCTGTGATACTCCATGGCAACGAGACTCAAGTGCAAGCTCAGTTCAATCTGTTAGGAGATATATACCATAGGCTCAGAAATTGTTTTGGACACACCCGGTGGTACTCCTAGGTGATGAGGCTCAAGTGGAAGCTCGATTCAGTCCATTTTGAGATAGTGGTCATCTTGACGCAAGATAGGTGCACGGTTTGCACCAAACAGCTATAGGCTCAGAAATCATTTTGGATGCACCTAGTGGTACTCCTAGGTGACGAGGCTCAAGTGGAAGCTCGGTTTAGCCCATTTGCAGATAGTGGTAATCTTGACGCAAGATAGGTGCATGGTTTGCACCGAGCGTAGTAGAGGTTCGAATATCATTTTGGACGCTCTCGATGGAACTACTAGGTGACATGGGTCATGTGGAATCTCGTTTTGGTCTGTTTAGAGGTAGGGTTAGTGTATGTGCAAGATAGGTGCACAGTTTGCGCCAAACATACCATTGGCTCAGAAATCGTTTTGGACACACCCCGTGGTACTCCTTGGTGACGAGACTCAAGTGCAAGCTTGGTTCAATCTGTTTGGAGATAGTGCTAATCTTGACGCAAGATAGGTGCACGGTTTGCGCCAAATATACCATAGGCTCAGAAATTGTTTTGAACACACCCGGTGGTACTCCTACGTGATGAGGCTCAAGTGGAAGCTCGATTCAATCTATTTGGAGATAGGGGTAATCTTGACGCAAGATAGGTGCACAGTTTGCACCATACAACTATAGGTTTAGAAATCATTTTGGATGCACCTAGTGGTACACCTAGGTGACGAAACTCAAGTGGAAGCTCGGTTCAGCCCATTTGGAGATAGTGGTAATCTTGACGCATCATAGGTGCACGGGTTGCACCAAACAACTATAGGCTCAAAAATCATTTTGGATGCACCCAGTGGTACTCCTAGGTGACGAGGCTCAAGTGGAAGCTCGGTTTAGCCCATTTGGAGATAGTGGTAACCTTGACGCAAGATAGGTGCATGGTTTGCACCGAGCGTACTAGAGGTTCGAATATCATTTTGGACGCTCCCGATGGAACTACTAGGTGACGTGGGTTATGTGGAATCTCGTTTTGGTCTGTTTAGAGGTAGGGTTAGTGTATGTGCAAGATATGTGCACAGTTTACACCAAACATACCATTGGCTCAGAAATCATTTTGGATGCACCCCGTGGTACTCCTTGGTGACGAGACTCAAGTGCAAGCTCAGTTCAATCCGTTTGGAGATAGTGGTAATCTTAACGCAAGATAGGTGCACGGTTTGCGCCAAATATACCATAGGCTCAGCAATTGTTTTGGACACACCCGGTTATACTCCTAGGTGATGAGGCTCAAGTGGAAGCTCGATTCAGTCCATTTGGAGATAGTGGTAATCTTGACGCAGGATAGGTGCACGGTTTGCACCGACCGTACTAGAGGCCCGAATATCGTTTTGGACACACCGGATGGAACTAATAGGTGACGTCGGTCATGTGAAATCTTGTTTTGGTCCGTTTAGAGATAGGGTTAGTGTCATTTCAAGATAGGTGCACAGTTTGCGCCAAACATACCATTGGCTCAGAAATAGTTTTGGACACACCCCGTGGTACTTCTTGGCGACAAGACTCCAGTGCAAGCTTGGTTCAATCCATTTGGAGATATATACCATAGGCTCAGAAATTGTTTTGGACACATCCGGTGGTACTCCTAGGTGATGAGGCTCAAGTGGAAGCTCGATTCAGTAAATTTGGAGATAGTGGTTATCTTGACGCAAGATAGGTGCACGGTTTGCACCAAACAGCTGTAGGCTCAGAAATCATTTTGGATGCACCTAGTGGTACTCCTAGGTGACGAGACTCAAGTGGAAGCTCGGTTCAGCCCATTTGGAGATAGTGGTAACCTTGACGCAAGATAGGTGCATGGTTTGCACCGAGCATACTAGAGGTTCGAATATCATTTTGGACGCACCCGATGGAACTACTAGGTGACATGGGTCATGTGGAATCTCGTTTTGGTCTGTTTAGAGATAGGGTTAGTGTCAGTGCAAGATAGGTGCACAGTTTGCGCCAAACGTACCATTTGTTCAGAAATAGTTTTGGACGCACCCTGTGGTACTCCTTGGTGACGAGACTCAAGTGCAAGCTCGGTTCAATCTGTTTGGAGATATATACCATAGGCTCAGAAATTGTTTTGGACACACCCGGTGGTACTCCTAGGTGATGAGGCTCAAGTGGAAGCTCGATTCAGTCCATTTGGAGATAGTGGTAATCCTGACGCAAGTTAGGTGCATGGTTTGCACCGACCATACTGGAGCCACGAATATCGTTTTGGACACACCGGATGGAACTAATAGGTGACGTCGGTCATGTGGAATCTTGTTTTGGTCCGTTTAGAGATAGGGTTAGTGTCAATTCAAGATAGGTGCACAGTTTGCGCCAAACATACCATTGGCTCAGAAATAGTTTTGGACACACCCCGTGGTACTTCTTGGCGACAAGACTCCAGTGCAAGCTTGGTTCAATCCGTTTGGAGATATATACCATAGGCTCAGAAATTGTTTTGGACACATCCGGTGGTACTCCTAGGTGATGAGGCTCAAGTGGAAGCTCGATTCAGTCCATTTGGAGATAGTGGTTATCTTGACGCAAGATAGGTGCACGGTTTGCACCAAACAGCTGTAGGCTCAGAAATCATTTTGGATGCACCTAGTGGTACTCCTAGGTGACGAGACTCAAGTGGAAGCTCGGTTCAGCCCATTTGGAGATAGTGGTAACCTTGACGCAAGATAGGTGCATGGTTTGCACCGAGTGTAATAGAGGTTCAAATATCATTTTGGACGCTCCCGATGGAACTACTAGGTGAAGTGGGTCATGTGGAATCTTGTTTTGGTCTGTTTAGAGATAGGTTTAGTGTATGTGCAAGATATGTGCACAATTTGCAACAAACATACCATTGGCTTAGAAATCGTTTTGGACGCACCCCGTGGTACTCCTTGGTGACGAGACTCAAGTGGAAGCTCGGTTCAATCCGTTTGGAGATAGTGGTAATCTTAACGCAAGATAGGTGCACGGTTTGCGCCAAATATACCATTGGCTCAGAAATTGTTTTGGACACATCCGGTGGTACTCCTAGGTGATGAGGCTTAAGTGGAAGCTTGATTCAGTCCATTTGGAATAGTGGTCATCTTGACGCAAGATAGGTGCACGGTTTGCACCAAACAGCTGTAGGCTCAGAAATCATTTTGGATGCACCTAGTGGTACTCCTAGGTGACGAGACTCAAGTGGAAGCTCGGTTCAGCCCATTTGGAGATAGTGGTAATCTTGACGCAAGATAGGTGCATGGTTTGCACTGAGCGTACTAGAGGCTCGAATATCTTTTTGGACGCACCAGATGGAACTACTAGGTGACGTGGGTCATGTGGAATCTACTTTTGGTCCATTAAGAGATAGGTTTAGTGTCAGTGCAAGATAGGTGCACGGTTTGCGCCAAACATACCATTGGCTCAGAAATCGTTTTGGACACACCCCGTGGTACTCCTTGGTGACGAGACTCAAGTGCAAGCTCGGTTCAATCCGTTTGGAGATAGTGCTAATCTTGATGCAAGATAGGTGCACGGTTTGCGCCAAATATACCATAGGCTCAGAAATTGTTTTGAACACACCCGGTGGTACTCCTACGTGATGAGGCTCAAGTGGAAGCTCGATTCAATCCATTTGGAGATAGGGGTAATCTTGACGCAAGATAGGTGCACGGTTTGCACCAAACAACTATAGGCTCAGAAATCATTTTGGATGCACCTAGTGGTACTCCTAGGTGACGAGACTCAAGTGGAAGCTCGGTTCAGCCCATTTGGAGATAGTGGTAATCTTGACGCATGATAGGTGCACGGGTTACACCAAACAACTATAGGCTCAAAAATCATTTTGGATGCACCCAGTGGTACTCCTAGGTGACGAGACTCAAGTGGAAGCTCGGTTCAGCCCATTTGGAGATAGTGGTAGCCTTGATGCAAGATAGGTGTATGGTTTGCACCGAGCGTACTAGAGGTTCGAATATCATTTTGGACGCTCCTGATGGAACAACTAGGTGAAGTGGGTCATGTGGAATCTCGTTTTGGTCTGTTTAGAGGTAGGGTTAGTGTATGTGCTAGATATGTGCACGGTTTGCACCAAACATACCATTGGCTCATAAATTGTTTTGGACACACCCCATGGTACTCCTTGGTGACGAGACTCAATTGCAAGCTCGGTTCAATCCGTTTAGAGGTAGTGGTAATCTTAACGCAAGATAGGTGCACGGTTTGCACCAAATATACCATAGGCTCAGAAATTGTTTTAGACACACCCGGTTATACTCCTAGGTGATGAGGCTCAAGTGGAAGCTCGATTCAGTCCATTTGGAGATAGTGGTAATCTTGACGCAAGATAGGTGCACGGTTTGCACCGACCGTACTAGTTGCCCGAATATCATTTTGGACACACCGGATGGAACTACTAGGTGACGTGGTTCATGTGGAATCTTGTTTTGGTCTGTTTAGAGATAGGGTTAGTGTCAGTGCAAGATAGGTGCACAGTTTGCGCCAAACATACCATTGGCTCAGAAATAGTTTTGGACACACCCCGTGGTACTCCTTGGCGACAAGACTCAAGTGCAAGCTCGGTTCAATCCGTTTGGAGATATATACCATAGGCTCAACAATTGTTTTGGACACATCCGGTGGTACTCCTAGGTGATGAGTCTCAAGTGGAAGCTCGATTCAGTCCATTTGGAATAGTGGTCATCTTGACGCAAGATAGGTGCACGGTTTGCACCAAACAGCTGTAGGCTTAGAAATCATTTTGGATGCACCTAGTGGTACTCCTAGGTGACGAGACTCAAGTGGAAGCTCGGTTCAGCCCATTTGGAGATAGTGGTAATCTTGACGCAAGATAGGTGCATGGTTTGCACCGAGCGTACTAGAGGCTCGAATATCTTTTTGGACGCACCGGATGGAACTAGTAGGTGATGTGGGTCATGTGGAATCTCCTTTTGGTCCGTTTAGAGATAGCGTTAGTGTCAGTGCAAGATAGGTGCACGGTTTGCGCCAAACATACCATTGGCTCAGAAATCGTTTTGGACACACCCCGTGGTACTCCTTGGTGACGAGACTCAAGTGCAAGCTCGGTTCAATCCGTTTGGAGATAGTGCTGATCTTGATGCAAGATAGGTGCACGGTTTGCGCCAAATATACCATAGGCTCAGAAATTGTTTTGAACACACCCGGTGGTACTCCTACGTGATGAGGCTCAAGTGGAAGCTCGATTCAATCCATTTGGAGATAGGGGTAATCTTGACGCAAGATAGGTGCACGGTTTGCACCAAACAACTATAGGCTCAGAAATCATTTTGGATGCACCTAGTGGTACTCCTAGGTGACGATACTCAAGTGGAAGCTCGGTTCAGCCCATTTGGAGATAGTGGTAATCTTGACGCATGATAGGTGCACGGGTTGCACCAAACAACTATAGGCTCAAAAATCATTTTGGATGCACCAGTGGTACTCCTAGGTGACGAGACTCAAGTGGAAGCTCGGTTTAGCCCATTTGGAGATAGTGGTAGCCTTGATGCAAGATAGGAGCAAGGTTTGCACCGAGCGTACTAGAGGTTTGAATATCATTTTGGACGCTCCTGATGGAACTACTAGGTGACGTGGGTCATGTGGAATCTCGTTTTGGTCTGTTTAGAGGTAGGGTTAGTGTATGTGCAAGATACGTGCACGGTTTAAACCAAACATACCATTGGCTCAGAAATTGTTTTGGACACACCCCGTGGTACTCCTTGGTGACGAGACTCAAGTGCAAGCTCGGTTCAATCCGTTTGGAGACAGTGGTAATCTTAACGCAAGATAGGTGCACAGTTTGCGCCAAGTATACCATAGGCTCAGAAATTGTTTTGGACACACCCGGTTATACTCCTAGGTGATGAGGCTCAATTGGAAGCTCGATTCAGTCCATTTGGAGATAGTGGTAATCTTGACGCAAGATAGGTGCACGGTTTGCACCGACCGTACTAGTTGCCCGAATTTCGTTTTGGACACACCGGATGGAACTACTAGGTGACGTGGGTCATGTGGAATCTTGTTTTGGTTCGTTTAGAGATAGGGTTAGTGTCAGTGCAAGATTGGTGCACAGTTTGCGCCAAACATACCATTGGCTCAGAAATAGTTTTGGACACACCCCGTGGTACTCCTTGGCGACAAGACTCAAGTGCAAGCTCGGTTCAATCCATTTGGAGATATATACCATAGGCTCAAAAATTGTTCTGGACACATCCGGTGGTACTCCTAGGTGATGAGGCTCAAGTGGAAGCTCGATTCAGTCCATTTGGAATAGTGGTCATCTTGACGCAAGATAGGTGCACGGTTTGCACCAAACAGCTGTAGGCTCAGAAATCATTTTGGATGCACCTAGTGGTACTCCTAGGTGACGAGACTCAAGTGGAAGCTCGGTTCAGCCCATTTGGAGATAGTGGTAATCTTGACGCAAGATAGGTGCATGGTTTGCACCGAGCGTACTAGAGGCTCGAATATCTTTTTGGACGCACCGGATGGAACTAGTAGGTGATGTGGGTCATGTGGAATCTCCTTTTGGTCCATTTAGAGATAGCGTTAGTGTCAGTGCAAGATAGGTGCACGGTTTGCGCCAAACATACCATTGGCTCAGAAATCGTTTTGGACACACCCCGTGGTACTCCTTGGTGACGAGACTCAAGTGCAAGCTCGGTTCAATCCGTTTGGAGATAGTGCTGATCTTGATGCAAGATAGGTGCACGGTTTGCGCCAAATATACCATAGGCTCAGAAATTGTTTTGAACACACCCGGTGGTACTCCTACGTGATGAGGCTCAAGTGGAAGCTCGATTCAATCCATTTGGAGATAGGGGTAATCTTGACGCAAGATAGGTGCACGGTTTGCACCAAACAACTATAGGCTCAGAAATCATTTTGGATGCACCTAGTGGTACTCCTAGGTGACGAGACTCAAGTGGAAGCTCGGTTCAGCCCATTTGGAGATAGTGGTAATCTTGACGCATGATAGGTGCACGGGTTGCACCAAACAACTATAGGCTCAAAAATCATTTTGGATGCACCCAGTGGTACTCCTAGGTGACGAGACTCAAGTGGAAGCTCGGTTCAGCCCATTTGGAGATAGTGGTAATCTTGACGCATGATAGGTGCACGGGTTGCACCAAACAACTATAGGCTCAAAAATCATTTTGGATGCACCAGTGGTACTCCTAGGTGACGAGACTCAAGTGGAAGCTCGGTTTAGCCCATTTGGAGATAGTGGTAGCCTTGATGCAAGATAGGAGCAAGGTTTGCACCGAGCGTACTAGAGGTTTGAATATCATTTTGGACGCTCCTGATGGAACAACTAGGTGAAGTGGGTCATGTGGAATCTCGTTTTGGTCTGTTTAGAGGTAGGGTTAGTGTATGTGCAAGATATGTACACGGTTTGCACCAAACATACCATTGGCTCAGAAATTGTTTTGGACACACCCCACGGTACTCCTTGGTGACGAGACTCAATTGCAAGCTCGGTTCAATCCGTTTAGAGGTAGTGGTAATCTTAACGCAAGATAGGTGTACGGTTTGCACCAAATATACCATAGGCTCAGAAATTGTTTTGGACACACCCGGTTATACTCCTAGGTGATGAGGCTCAAGTGGAAGCTTGATTCAGTCCATTTGGAGATAGTGGTAATCTTGACGCAAGAAAGGTGCACGGTTTGCACCGACCGTACTAGTTGCCCGAATATCATTTTGGACGCACCGGATGGAACTACTAGGTGACGTGGTTCATGTGGAATCTTGTTTTGGTCTGTTTAGAGATAGGGTTAGTGTCAGTGCAAGATAGGTGCACAGTTTGCGCCAAACATACCATTGGCTCAGAAATAGTTTTGGACACACCCCGTGGTACTCCTTGGCGACAAGACTCAAGTGCAAGCTCGGTTCAATCCGTTTGGAGATATATACCATAGGCTCAAAAATTGTTTTGGACACATCCGGTGGTACTCCTAGGTGATGAGTCTCAAGTGGAAGCTCGATTCAGTCCATTTGGAATAGTGGTCATCTTGACGCAAGATAGGTGCACGGTTTGCACCAAACAGCTGTAGGCTCAGAAATCATTTTGGATGCACCTAGTGGTACTCCTAGGTGACGAGACTCAAGTGGAAGCTCGGTTCAGCCCATTTGGAGATAGTGGTAATCTTGACGCAAGATAGGTGCATGGTTTGCACCGAGCGTACTAGAGGCTCGAATATCTTTTTGGATGCACCGGATGGAACTAGTAGGTGATGTGGGTCATGTGGAATCTCCTTTTGGTCCGTTTAGAGATAGCGTTAGTGTCAGTGCAAGATAGGTGCACGGTTTGCGTCAAACATACCATTGGCTCAGAAATCGTTTTGGACACACCCCGTGGTACTCCTTGGTGACGAGACTCAAGTGCAAGCTCGGTTCAATCCGTTTGGAGATAGTGCTGATCTTGATGCAAGATAGGTGCACTGTTTGCGCCAAATATACCATAGGCTCAGAAATTGTTTTGAACACACCCGGTGGTACTCCTACATGATGAGGCTCAAGTGGAAGCTCGATTCAATCCATTTGGAGATAGGGGTAATCTTGACGCAAGATAGGTGCACGGTTTGCACCAAACAACTATAGGCTCAGAAATCATTTTGGATGCACCTAGTGGTACTCCTAGGTGATGAGACTCAAGTGGAAGCTTGGTTCAGCCCATTTGGAGATAGTGGTAATCTTGACGCAAGATAGGCTCAGAAATTGTTTTGGACACACCCGGTTATACTCCTAGGTGATGAGGCTCAAGTGGAAGCTCGATTCAGTCCATTTGGAGATAGGGGTAATCTTGACGCAAGATAGGTGCACGGTTTGCACCGACCGTACTAGTTGCCCGAATATCATATTGGACACACCGGATGGAACTACTAGGTGACGTGGTTCATGTGGAATCTTGTTTTGGTCCGCTTAGAGATAGGGTTAGTGTCAGTGGTAGGTGCATAGTTTGCGCCAAACATACCATTGGCTCAGAAATAGTTTTGGACACACCCCGTGGTACTCCTTAGCGACAAGACTCAAGTGCAAGCTCGGTTCAATCCGTTTGGAGATATATACCATAGGCTTAGTAATTGTTTTGGACACATCCGGTGGTACTCCTAGGTGATGAGGCTCAAGTGGAAGCTCGATTCAGTCCATTTGGAATAGTGGTCATCTTGACGCAAGATAGGTGCACGGTTTGCACCAAACAGCTGTAGGCTCAGAAATCATTTTGGATGCACCTAGTGGTACTCCTAGGTGACGAGACTCAAGTGGAAGCTCGGTTCAGCCCATTTGGAGATAGTGGTAATCTTGACACAAGATAGGTGCATGGTTTGCACCGAGCGTACTAGAGGCTCGAATATCTTTTTGGACGCACCAGATGGAACTACTAGGTGACGTGGGTCATGTGGAATCTCCTTTTGGTCCGTTTAGAGATAGGGTTTGTGTCAGTGCAAGATAGGTACACGGTTTGCGCCAAACATACCATTGGCTCAGAAATCGTTTTGGACACACCCCGTGGTACTCCTTGGTGACGAGACTCAAGTGCAAGCTCGGTTCAATCCGTTTGGAGATAGTGCTAATCTTGATGCAAGATAGGTGCACGGTTTGCGCCAAATATACCATAGGCTCAGAAATTGTTTTGAACACACCCGGTGGTACTCCTACGAGATAAGGCTCAAGTGGAAGCTTGATTCAATCCATTTGGAGATAGGGGTAATCTTGACGCAAGATAGGTGCACGGTTTGCACCAAACAACTATAGGCTCAGAAATCATTTTGGATGCACCTAGTGGTACTCCTAGGTGATGAGACTCAAGTGGAAGCTCGGTTCAGCCCATTTGGAGATAGTGGTAATCTTGACACATGATAGGTGCACGGGTTGCACCAAACAACTATAGGCTCAGAAATCATTTTGGATGCACCCAGTGGTACTCCTAGGTGACGAGACTCA
The DNA here is from genome assembly GCA_022457205.1 of Saccharum spontaneum. Lineage (NCBI taxonomy): Eukaryota > Viridiplantae > Streptophyta > Magnoliopsida > Poales > Poaceae > Saccharum > Saccharum spontaneum. The sequence continues at coordinate 50,926,918 of CM039581.1, read as the reverse complement.
AGTGGAAGCTCGGTTCAGCCCATTTGGAGATAGTGGTAGCCTTGATGCAAGATAGGTGCATGGTTTGCACCGAGCGTACTAGAGGTACGAATATCATTTTGGACGCTCCTGATGGAACTACTAGGTGACGTGGGTCATGTGGAATCTCGTTTTGGTCTGTTTAGAGGTAGGGTTAGTGTATGTGCAAGATATGTGCACGGTTTGCACCAAACATACCATTGGCTCAGAAATTGTTTTGGACACACCCCATGGTACTCCTTGGTGACGAGACTCAAGTGCAAGCTCGGTTCAATCCGTTTAGAGATAGTGGTAATCTTAACGCAAGATAGGTGCACGGTTTGCACCAAATATACCATATGCTCAGAAATTGTTTTGGACACACCCGGTTATACTCCTAGGTGATGAGGCTCAAGTGGAAGCTCAATTCAGTCCATTTGGAGATAGTGGTAATCTTGACGCAAGATAGGTGCACGGTTTGCACCGACCATACTAGTTGCCCGAATATCATTTTGGACACACCGGATGGAACTACTTGGTGACGTGGTTCATGTGGAATCTTGTTTTGGTCCGCTTAGAGATAGGGTTAGTGTCAGTGCAAGATAGGTGCATAGTTTGCGCCAAACATACCATTGGCTCAGATATAGTTTTGGACACACCCCGTGGTACTCCTTGGCGACAAGACTCAAGTGCAAGCTCGGTTCAATCCGTTTGGAGATATATACCATAGGCTCAGAAATTGTTTTGGACACATCCGGTGGTACTCCTAGGTGATGAGGCTCAAGTGGAAGCTCAATTCAGTCCATTTGGAATAGTGGTCATCTTGACGCAAGATAGGTGCACGGTTTGCACCAAACAGCTGTAGGCTCAGAAATCATTTTGGATGCACCTAGTGGTACTCCTAGGTGACGAGACTCAAGTGGAAGCTCGGTTCAGCCCATTTGGAGATAGTGGTAATCTTGACGCAAGATAGGTGCATGGTTTGCACCGAGCGTACTAGAGGCTCGAATATCTTTTTGGACGCACCGGATGGAACTAGTAGGTGATGTGGGTCATGTGGAATCTCCTTTTGGTCCGTTTAGAGATAGCGTTAGTGTCAGTGCAAGATAGGTGCACGGTTTGCGTCAAACATACCATTGGCTCAGAAATCGTTTTGGACACACCCCGTGGTACTCCTTGGTGACGAGACTCAAGTGCAAGCTCGGTTCAATCCGTTTGGAGATGTGCTGATCTTGATGCAAGATAGGTGCACGGTTTGCGCCAAATATACCATAGGCTCAGAAATTGTTTTGAACACACCCGGTGGTACTCCTACATGATGAGGCTCAAGTGGAAGCTCGATTCAATCCATTTGGAGATAGGGGTAATCTTGACGCAAGATAGGTGCACGGTTTGCACCAAACAACTATAGGCTCAGAAATCATTTTGGATGCACCTAGTGGTACTCCTAGGTGATGAGACTCAAGTGGAAGCTTGGTTCAGCCCATTTGGAGATAGTGGTAATCTTGACGCAAGATAGGCTCAGAAATTGTTTTGGACACACCCGGTTATACTCCTAGGTGATGAGGCTCAAGTGGAAGCTCGATTCAGTCCATTTGGAGATAGGGGTAATCTTGACGCAAGATAGGTGCACGGTTTGCACCGACCGTACTAGTTGCCCGAATATCATATTGGACACACCGGATGGAACTACTAGGTGACGTGGTTCATGTGGAATCTTGTTTTGGTCCGCTTAGAGATAGGGTTAGTGTCAGTGGTAGGTGCATAGTTTGCGCCAAACATACCATTGGCTCAGAAATAGTTTTGGACACACCCCGTGGTACTCCTTAGCGACAAGACTCAAGTGCAAGCTCGGTTCAATCCGTTTGGAGATATATACCATAGGCTTAGTAATTGTTTTGGACACATCCGGTGGTACTCCTAGGTGATGAGGCTCAAGTGGAAGCTCGATTCAGTCCATTTGGAATAGTGGTCATCTTGACGCAAGATAGGTGCACGGTTTGCACCAAATAGCTGTAGGCTCAGAAATCATTTTGGATGCACCTAGTGGTACTCCTAGGTGACGAGACTCAAGTGGAAGCTCGGTTCAGCCCATTTGGAGATAGTGGTAATCTTGACGCAAGATAGGTGCATGGTTTGCACCGAGCGTACTAGAGGCTCGAATATCTTTTTGGACGCACCAGATGGAACTACTAGGTGACGTGGGTCATGTGGAATCTCCTTTTGGTCCGTTTAGAGATAGGGTTTGTGTCAGTGCAAGATAGGTACACGGTTTGCGCCAAACATACCATTGGCTCAGAAATCGTTTTGGACACACCCCGTGGTACTCCTTGGTGACGAGACTCAAGTGCAAGCTCGGTTCAATCCGTTTGGAGATAGTGCTAATCTTGATGCAAGATAGGTGCACGGTTTGCGCCAAATATACCATAGGCTCAGAAATTGTTTTGAACACACCCGGTGGTACTCCTACGAGATAAGGCTCAAGTGGAAGCTTGATTCAATCCATTTGGAGATAGGGGTAATCTTGACGCAAGATAGGTGCACGGTTTGCACCAAACAACTATAGGCTCAGAAATCATTTTGGATGCACCTAGTGGTACTCCTAGGAGATGAGACTCAAGTGGAAGCTCGGTTCGGCCCATTTGGAGATAGTGGTAATCTTGACACATGATAGGTGCACGGGTTGCACCAAACAACTATAGGCTCAGAAATCATTTTGGATGCACCCAGTGGTACTCCTAGGTGACGAGACTCAAGTGGAAGCTCGGTTCAGCCCATTTGGAGATAGTGGTAGCCTTGATGCAAGATAGGTGCATGGTTTGCACCGAGCGTACTAGAGGTACGAATATCATTTTGGACGCTCCTGATGGAACTACTAGGTGACGTGGGTCATGTGGAATCTCGTTTTGGTCTGTTTAGAGGTAGGGTTAGTGTATGTGCAAGATATGTGCACGGTTTGCACCAAACATACCATTGGCTCAGAAATTGTTTTGGACACACCCCATGGTACTCCTTGGTGACGAGACTCAAGTGCAAGCTTGGTTCAATCCGTTTAGAGATAGTGGTAATCTTAACGCAAGATAGGTGCACGGTTTGCACCAAATATACCATATGCTCAGAAATTGTTTTGGACACACCCGGTTATACTCCTAGGTGATGAGGCTCAAGTGGAAGCTCGATTCAGTCCATTTGGAGATAGTGGTAATCTTGATGCAAGATAGGTGCACGGTTTGCACCGACCGTACTAGTTGTCCGAATATCATTTTGGACACACCGGATGGAACTACTAGGTGACGTGGTTCATGTGGAATCTTGTTTTGGTCCGCTTAGAGATAGGGTTAGTGTCAGTGATAGGTGCACAGTTTGCGCCAAACATACCATTGGCTCAGAAATAGTTTTAGACACACCCCGTGGTACTCCTTAGCGACAAGACTCAAGTGCAAGCTCGGTTCAATCCGTTTGGAGATATATACCATAGGCTTAGAAATTGTTTTGGACACATCCGGTGGTACTCCTAGGTGATGGGGCTCAAGTGGAAGCTCGATTCGGTCCATTTGGAATAGTGGTCATCTTGACGCAAGATAGGTGCACGGTTTGCACAAAACAGCTGTAGGCTCAGAAATCATTTTGGATGCACCTAGTGGTACTCCTAGGTGACGAGACTCAAGTGGAAGCTCGGTTCAGCCCATTTGGAGATAGTGGTAATCTTGACGCAAGATAGGTGCATGGTTTGCACTGAGCGTACTAGAGGCTCGAATATCTTTTTGGACGCACCTGATGGAACTACTAGGTGACGTGGGTCATGTGGAATCTACTTTTGGTCCGTTTAGAGATAGGTTTAGTGTCAGTGCAAGATAGGTGCACGGTTTGCGCCAAACATACCATTGGCTCAGAAATCGTTTTGGACACACCCCGTGGTACTCCTTGGTGACGAGACTCAAGTGCAAGCTCGGTTCAGTCCGTTTGGAGATAGTGCTAATCTTGATGCAAGATAGGTGCACGGTTTGCGCCAAATATACCATAGGCTCAGAAATTGTTTTGAACACACCCGGTGGTACTCCTACGTGATGAGGCTCAAGTGGAAGCTTGATTCAATCCATTTGGAGATAGGGGTAATCTTGACGCAAGATAGGTGCACGGTTTGCACCAAACAACTATAGGCTCAGAAATCATTTTGGATGCACCCAGTGGTACTCATAGGTGACGAGACTCAAGTGGAAGCTCGGTTCAGCCCATTTGGTGATAGTGGTAGCCTTGATGCAAGATAGGTGCATGGTTTGCACCGAGCGTACTAGAGGTTCGAATATCATTTTGGACGCTCCTGATGGAACTACTAGGTGATGTGGGTCATGTGGAATCTCGTTTTGGTCTGTTTAGAGGTAGGGTTAGTGTATGTGCAAGATATGTGCACGGTTTGCACCAAACATACCATTGGCTCAGAAATTGTTTTGGACACACCCCATGGTACTCCTTGGTGACGAGACTCAATTGCAAGCTCGGTTCAATCCGTTTAGAGATAGTGGTAATCTTAACGCAAGATAGGTGCACGGTTTGCACCAAATATACCATAGGCTCAGAAATTGTTTTGGACACACCCGGTTATACTCCTAGGTGATGAGGCTCAAGTGGAAGCTCGATTCAGTCCATTTGGAGATAGGGGTAATCTTGACGCATGATAGGTGCACGGTTTGCACCGACCGTACTAGTTGCCCGAATATCATTTTGGACACACCGGATGGAACTACTAGGTGACGTGGTTCATATGGAATCTTGTTTTGGTCCGCTTAGAGATAGGGTTAGTGTCAGTGATAGGTGCATAGTTTGCGCCAAACATACCATTGGCTCAGAAATAGTTTTGGACACACCCCGTGGTACTCCTTGGCGACAAGACTCAAGTGCAAGCTCGGTTCAATCCGTTTGGAGATATATACCATAGGCTTAGAAATTGTTTTGGACACATCCGGTGGTACTCCTAGGTGATGAGGCTCAAGTGGAAGCTCGATTCAGTCCATTTGGAATTGTGGTAATCTTGACGCAAGATAGGTGCACGGTTTGCACCAAACAGCTGTAGGCTCAGAAATCATTTTGGATGCACCTAGTGGTACTCCTAGGTGACGAGACTCAAGTGGAAGCTCGGTTCAGCCTATTTGGAGATAGTGGTAATCTTGACGCAAGATAGGTGCATGGTTTGCACCGAGCGTACTAGAGGCTCGAATATCTTTTTGGACGCACCAGATGGAACTACTAGGTGACGTGGGTCATGTGGAATCTCCTTTTGGTCCGTTTAGAGATAGGGTTTGTGTCAGTGCAAGATAGGTACACGGTTTGCGCCAAACATACCATTGGCTCAGAAATCGTTTTGGACACACCCCGTGGTACTCCTTGGTGACGAGACTCAAGTGCAAGCTCGGTTCAATCCGTTTGGAGATAGTGCTAATCTTGATGCAAGATAGGTGCACGGTTTGCGCCAAATATACCATAGGCTCAGAAATTGTTTTGAACACACCCGGTGGTACTCCTACGTGATGAGGCTCAAGTGGAAGCTTGATTCAATCCATTTGGAGATAGGGGTAATCTTGACGCAAGATAGGTGCACGGTTTGCACCAAACAACTATAGGCTCAGAAATCATTTTGGATGCACCTAGTGGTACTCCTAGGTGATGAGACTCAAGTGGAAGCTCGGTTCAGCCCATTTGGAGATAGTGGTAATCTTGACGCATGATAGGTGCACGGGTTGCACCAAACAACTATAGGCTCAAAAATCATTTTGGATGCACCCGATGGTACTCCTAGGTGACGAGACTTAAGTGGAAGCTCGGTTTAGCCCATTTAGAGATAGTGGTAGCCTTGATGCAAGATAGGTGCATGGTTTGCACCGAGCGTACTAGAGGTTCGAATATCATTTTGGACGCTCCCGATGGAACTACTAGGTGACGTGGGTCATGTGGAATCTCGTTTTGGTCTGTTTAGAGTTAGGGTTAGTGTATGTGCAAGATATGTGCACGGTTTGCAACAAACATACCATTGGCTCAGAAATTGTTTTGGACACACCCCATGGTACTCCTTGGTGACGAGACTCAATTGCAAACTCGGTTCAATCCGTTTAGAGACAGTGGTAATCTTAACGCAAGATAGGTGCACGGTTTGCACCAAATATACCATAGGCTCAGAAATTGTTTTGGACACAACCAGTTATACTCCTAGGTGATGAGGCTCAAGTGAAAGCTCGATTCAGTCCATTTGGAGATAGTGGTAATCTTGACGCAAGATAGGTGCACGGTTTGCACCGACCGTACTAGTTGCCCGAATATCATTTTGGACACACCGGATGGAACTACTAGGTGACGTGGTTCATGTGGAATCTTGTTTTGGTCCGCTTAGAGATAGGGTTAGTGTCAGTGCAAGATAGGTGCATAGTTTGCGCCAAACATACCATTGGCTCAGATATAGTTTTGGACACACCCCGTGGTACTCCTTGGCGACAAGACTCAAGTGCAAGCTCGGTTCAATCCGTTTGGAGATATATACCATAGGCTCAGAAATTGTTTTGGACACATCCGGTGGTACTCCTAGGTGATGAGGCTCAAGTGGAAGCTCAATTCAGTCCATTTGGAATAGTGGTCATCTTGACGCAAGATAGGTGCACGGTTTGCACCAAACAGCTGTAGGCTCAGAAATCATTTTGGATGCACCTAGTGGTACTCCTAGGTGACGAGACTCAAGTGGAAGCTCGGTTCAGCCCATTTGGAGATAGTGGTAATCTTGACGCAAGATAGGTGCATGGTTTGCACCGAGCGTACTAGAGGCTCGAATATCTTTTTGTACGCACCGGATGGAACTACTAGGTGACGTGGGTCATGTGGAATCTCCTTTTGGTCCGTTTGAGATAGGGTTAGTGTCAGTGCAAGATAGGTGCACGGTTTGCGCCAAACATACCATTGGCTCAGAAATCGTTTTGGACACACCCCGTGGTACTCCTTGGTGACGAGACTCAAGTGCATGCTCGGTTCAATCCATTTGGAGATAGTGCTAATCTTGATGCAAGATAGGTGCACAGTTTGCGCCAAATATACCATAGGCTCAGAAATTGTTTTGAACACACCCGGTGGTACTCCTACGTGATGAGGCTCAAGTGGAAGCTCGATTCAATCCATTTGGAGATAGGGGTAATCTTGACGCAAGATAGGTGCACGGTTTGCACCAAACAACTATAGGCTCAGAAATCATTTTGGATGCACCTAGTGGTACTCCTAGGTGACGAGACTCAAGTGGAAGCTCAGTTCAGCCCATTTGGAGATAGTGGTAATCTTGACGCATGATAGGTGCACGGGTTGCACCAAACAACTATAGGCTCAAAAATCATTTTGGATGCACCCAGTGGTACTCCTAGGTGACGAGACTCAAGTGGAAGCTCGGTTCAGCCCATTTGGAGATAGTGGTAGCCTTGATGCAAGATAGGTGCATGGTTTGCACCGAGCGTACTAGAGGTACGAATATCATTTTGGACGCTCCTGATGGAACTACTAGGTGACGTGGGTCATGTGGAATCTCGTTTTGGTCTGTTTAGAGTTAGGGTTAGTGTATGTGCAAGATATGTGCACGGTTTGCACCAAACATACCATTGGCTCAGAAATTGTTTTGGACACACCCCATGGTACTCCTTGGTGACGAGACTCAATTGCAAACTCTGTTCAATCCGTTTAGAGACAGTGGTAATCTTAAAGCAAGATAGGTGCACGGTTTGCACCAAATATACAATAGGCTCAGAAATTGTTTTGGACACACCCGGTTATACTCCTAGGTGATGAGGCTCAAGTGGAAGCTCGATTCAGTCCATTTGGAGATAGTAGTAATCTTGACGCAAGATAGGTGCACGGTTTGCACCGACCGTACTAGTTGCCCGAATATCATTTTGGACACACCGGATGGAACTACTAGGTGACGTGGTTCATGTGGAATCTTGTTTTGGTCCGCTTAGAGATAGGGTTAGTGTCAGTGCAAGATAGGTGCATAGTTTGCGCCAAACATACCATTGGCTCAGATATAGTTTTGGACACACCCCGTGGTACTCCTTGGCGACAAGACTCAAGTGCAAGCTCGGTTCAATCCGTTTGGAGATATATACCATAGGCTCAAAAATTGTTTTGGACACATCCGGTGGTACTCCTAGGTGATGAGGCTTAAGTGGAAGCTCGATTCAGTCCATTTGGAATAGTGGTCATCTGGACGCATGATAGGTGCACGGTTTGCACCAAACAGCTGTAGGCTCAGAAATCATTTTGGATGCACCTAGTGGTACTCCTAGGTGACGAGACTCAAGTGGAAGCTCGGTTCAGCCCATTTGGAGATAGCGGTAATCTTGAGGCAAGATAGGTGCATGGTTTGCACCGAGCGTACTAGAGGCTCGAATATCTTTTTGGACACACCAGATGGAACTACTAGGTGACGTGGGTCATGTGGAATCTCCTTTTGGTCCATTTAGAGATAGGGTTAGTGTCAGTGCAAGATAGGTGCACGGTTTGCGCCAAACATACCATTGGCTCAGAAATCATTTTGGACACACCCCGTGGTACTCCTTGGTGACGAGACTCAAGTGCAAGCTCGGTTCAATCCGTTTGGAGATAGTGCTAATCTTGATGCAAGATAGGTGCACCGTTTGCGCCAAATATACCATAGGCTCAGAAATTGTTTTGAACACACCCGGTGGTACTCCTACGTGTTGAGGCTCAAGTGGAAGCTCGATTCAATCCATTTGGAGATAGGGGTAATCTTGACGCAAGATAGGTGCACGGTTTGCACCAAACAACTATAGGCTCAGAAATCATTTTGGATGCACCTAGTGGTACTCCTAGGTGACGAGACTCAAGTGGAAGCTCGGTTCAGCCCATTTGGAGATAGTGGTAATCTTGACGCATGATAGGTGCACGGGTTGCACCAAACAACTATAGGCTCAAAAATCATTTTGGATGCACCCAGTGGTACTCCTAGGTGACGAGACTCAAGTGGAAGCTCGGTTCAGCCCATTTGGAGATAGTGGTAGCCTTGATGCAAGATAGGTGCATGGTTTGCACCGAGCGTACTAGAGGTTCGAATATCATTTTGGACGCTCCTGATGGAACTACTAGGTGACGTGGGTCATGTGGAATCTCGTTTTGGTCTGTTTAGAGTTAGGGTTAGTGTATGTGCAAGATATGTGCACGGTTTGCACCAAACATACCATTGGCTCAGAAATTGTTTTGGACACACCCCATGGTACTCCTTGGTGACGAGACTCAATTGCAAACTCGGTTCAATCCGTTTAGAGACAGTGGTAATCTTAACGCAAGATAGGTGCACGGTTTGCACCAAATATACCATAGGCTCAGAAATTATTTTGGACACACCCGGTTATACTCCTAGGTGATGAGGCTCAAGTGAAAGCTCGATTCAGTCCATTTGGAGATAGTGGTAATCTTGACGCAAGATAGGTGCACGGTTTGCACCGACCATACTAGTTGCCCGAATATCATTTTGGACACACCGGATGGAACTACTTGGTGACGTGGTTCATGTGGAATCTTGTTTTGGTCCGCTTAGAGATAGGGTTAGTGTCAGTGCAAGATAGGTGCATAGTTTGCGCCAAACATACCATTGGCTCAGATATAGTTTTGGACACACCCCGTGGTACTCCTTGGCGACAAGACTCAAGTGCAAGCTCGGTTCAATCCGTTTGGAGATATATACCATAGGCTCAGAAATTGTTTTGGACACATCCGGTGGTACTCCTAGGTGATGAGGCTCAAGTGGAAGCTCAATTCAGTCCATTTCGAATAGTGGTCATCTTGACGCAAGATAGGTGCACGGTTTGCACCAAACAGCTGTAGGCTCAGAAATCATTTTGGATGCACCTAGTGGTACTCCTAGGTGACGAGACTCAAGTGGAAGCTCGGTTCAGCCCATTTGGAGATAGTGGTAATCTTGACGCAAGATAGGTGCATGGTTTGCACCGAGCGTACTAGAGGCTCGAATATCTTTTTGGACGCACCAGATGGAACTACTAGGTGACGTGGGTCATGTGGAATCTCCTTTTGGTCCGTTTAGAGATAGGGTTAGTGTCAGTAAAAGATAGGTGCACGGTTTGCGCCAAACACACCATTGGCTCAGAAATCGTTTTGGACACACCCCGTGGTACTCCTTGGTGACGAGACTCAAGTGCAAGCTCGGTTCAATCCGTTTGGAGATAGTGCTAATCTTGATGCAAGATAGGTGCACAGTTTGCGCCAAATATACCATAGGCTCAGAAATTGTTTTGAACACACCCGGTGGTACTCCTACGTGATGAGGCTCAAGTGGAAGCTCGATTCAGTCCATTTGGAGATAGGGGTAATCTTGACGCAAGATAGGTGCACGGTTTGCACCAAACAACTATAGGCTCAGAAATCATTTTGGATGCACCTAGTGGCACTCCTAGGTGACGAGACTCAAGTGGAAGCTCGGTTCAGCCCATTTGGAGATAGTGGTAATCTTGACGCATGATAGGTGCACGGGTTGCACCAAACAACTATAGGCTCAAAAATCATTTTGGATGCACCCAGTGGTACTCCTAGGTGATGAGACTCAAGTGGAAGCTCGGTTCAGCCCATTTGGAGATAGTGGTAGCCTCGATGCAAGATAGGTGCATGGTTTGCACCGAGCGTACTAGAGGTTCGAATATCATTTTGGACGCTCCTGATGGAACTACTAGGTGACGTGGGTCATGTGGAATCTCGTTTTGGTCTGTTTAGAGGTAGGGTTAGTGTATGTGCAAGATATGTGCACGGTTTGCACCAAACATACCATTGGCTCAGAAATTGTTTTGGACACACCCCATGGTACTCCTTGATGACGAGACTCAAGTGCAAGCTCGGTTCAATCCGTTTAGAGATAGTGGTAATCCTAACGCAAGATAGGTGCACGGTTTGCACCAAATATACCATAGGCTCAGAAATTGTTTTGGACACACTCGGTTATACTACTAGGTGATGAGGCTCAAGTGGAATCTCGATTCAGTCCATTTGGAGATAGTGGTAATCTTGACGCAAGATAGGTGCACGGTTTGCACCGACCGTACTAGTTGCCCGAATATCATTTTGGACACACCAGATGGAACTACTAGGTGACGTGGTTCATGTGGAATCTTGTTTTGGTCCGCTTAGAGATAGGGTTATAGTCAGTGCAAGATAGGTGCACAGTTTGCGCCAAACATACCATTGGCTCAAAAATAGTTTTGGACACACCCCGTGGTACTCCTTGGCGACAAGACTCAAGTGCAAGCTCGGTTCAATCCGTTTGGAGATATATACCATAGGCTCAGAAATTGTTTTGGACACATCCGGTGGTACTCCAAGGTGATCAGGCTCAAGTGGAAGCTCGATTCAGTCCATTTGGAATAGTGGTCATCTTGACGCAAGATAGGTGCATGGTTTGCACCAAACAGCTGTAGGCTCAGAAATTATTTTGGATGCACCTAGTGGTACTCCTAGGTGACGAGACTCAAGTGGAAGCTCGGTTCAGCCCATTTGGAGATAGTGGTAATCTTGACGCAAGATAGGTGCATAGTTTGCACCGAGCGTACTAGAGGCTCGAATATCTTTTTGGACGCACCGGATGGAACTACTAGGTGACGTGGGTCATGTGGAATCTCCTTTTGGTCCGTTTAGAGATAGGGTTAGTGTCAGTGCAAGATAGGTGCACGGTTTGCGCCAAACATACCATTGGCTCAGAAATCATTTTGGACACACCCCGTGGTACTCCTTGGTGACGAGACTCAATTGCAAGCTCAGTTCAATCGTTTAGAGATAGTGGTAATCTTAACGCAAGATAGGTGCACGGTTTGCACCAAATATTCCATAGGCTCAGAAATTATTTTGGACACACCCGGTTATACTCCTAGGTGATGAGGCTCAAGTGGAAGCTCGATTAAGTCCATTTGGAGATAGGGGTAATCTTGACGCAAGATAGGTGCACGGTTTGCACCAAACAACTATAGGCTCAGAAATCATTTTAGAAGCACCTAGTGGTACTCCTAGGTGACGAGACTCAAGTGGAAGCTCGGTTCAGCCCATTTGGAGATAGTGGTAATCTTGACGCATGATAGGTGCACGGGTTGCACCAAACAACTATAGGCTCAAAAATCATTTTGGATGCACCAAGTGGTACTCCTAGGTGACGAGACTCAAGTGGAAGCTCGGTTCAGCCCATTTAGAGATAGTGGTAACCTTGATGCAAGATAGGTGTATGGTTTGCACCGAGCGTACTAGAGGTTCGAATATCATTTTGGACGCTCCCGATGGAACTACTAGGTGACGTGGGTCATGTGGAATCTCGTTTTGGTCTGTTTAGAGGTAGGGTTAGTGTATGTGCAAGATATGTGCACGGTTTGCACCAAACATACCATTGGCTCAGAAATTGTTTTGGACGCACCCCATGGTACTCCTTGGTGACGAGACTCAAGTGCAAGCTCGGTTCAATCCGTTTAGAGATAGTGGTAATCTTAACGCAAGATAGGTGCACGGTTTGCACCAAATATACCATAGGCTCAGAAATTGTTTTGGACACACCCGGTTATACTCCTTGGTGATGAGGCTCACGTGGAAGCTCGATTCAGTCCATTTGGAGATAGTGGTAATCTTGACGCAAGATAGGTGCACGGTTTGCACCGACCGTACTAGTTGCCCGAATATCATTTTGGACACACCGGATGGAACTACTAGGTGACGTGGTTCATGTGGAATCTTGTTTTGTTCCGTTTAGAGATAGGGTTAGTGTCAGTGCAAGATAGGTGCACAGTTTGCGCCAAACATACCATTGGCTCAGAAATAGTTTTGGACACACCCCGTGGTACTCCTTGGCGACAAGACTCAAGTGCAAGCTCGGTTCAATCCATTTGGAGATATATACCATAGGCTCAGAAATTGTTTTGGACACATCCGGTGGTACTCCTAGGTGATGAGGCTCAAGTGGAAGCTCGATTCAGTCCATTTGGAATAGTGGTCATCTTGACACAAGATAGGTGCACAGTTTGCACCAAACAACTGTAGGCTTAGAAATCATTTTGGATGCACCTAGTGGTACTCCTAGATGACGAGACTCAAGTGGAAGCTCGGTTCAGCCCATTTGTGATGAGGACATCATTGGCTCAAATATGACCATGTCAACCACTTCTATACCAAAGGTGCAACCATTCTATATGAGGCTTATCATTGATGCATTTGATGAATTGGTGCTCCACCGTAAAATGTGTATATTTTCATTTTCACAATTACTTACATGGATCAAGGAAAGGTTTGATTGCATATGGAAAGCATGGAAGGTTAATGAAGTTGATTGGGGACCAAATCCAAGTATTCCCAACGTCCTCCACCTGGACACCACGTCACTTTTGGTCCAAGGAATGAAAGAGATCAAATCCAACACGTTTTGGGGCTGGATTCGGACTCCAGGACAGCTCCAACTTGTGATGTTCACCACGGTCGCATACTGACTCGGATTGGGACGTTCTAGCACTTTTTGGAAAGCTTATCAAGTCTATTTTCCAACGGATCTGGACTCATGGCTATATCTTATTCGATGCTTCCGCAATCGTCGTTTCAACGCCGGGGCCTTTTCTGCCTTTGGTGCTGTGTCACCCTATTTTGGGCTGATGGCCCATGTATCAAGTTGGGTTCATTAGGGACGTGTCCTAGGGTTGGAGAATGACCCCAACACCCCCTGGTCATTCCCCTAGGTATTAATAAGGATTAGAGCCACCACAAACAGATCGGGTTTTGTTTTGTTGAAAGTTTAGCCATTGCTACTTCCTTGTAGACGTGTGTGTCGACTAGACCATCCGTTCTACTCGATTCAGAACCCCAACTTTGTGATTTCAGATTGGTTTTCATTTCCATATTTGCAATTGAGTTGCTTGTTATACTTGTTCTTGCTTGTTCCTCGATTGCTTGCAGGAATTACCCTAGTGGTTTGGTTGATCGTGTTCCACAAGATCGCGACGGCTGTTGGAGGTGGTGTATCGGTTGCTAAGGCGCAGCATCCTTGGATGGTTGTAGTCGGGCCGTGAACGTCATCTCCATCCACCAAATCGAGTGATCTCATGCCTCACATCGAAAGATCGTCCATAAACCCATGAACGTCATCTCCATCCACCAAATCGAGTGATCTCATGCCTCTCATCGAAAGATCATCCATAAACCCTAGCGGGTTCATATCAATTTGGAGATAGTGGCAATCTTGACGCAAGATAGGTGCATGGTTTGCATCGAGCGTACTAGAGGCTCGAATATCTTTTTGGACGCACCGGATGGAACTACTAGGTGACGTGGGTCATGTGGAATCTCCTTTTGGTCCGTTTAGAGATAGGGTTAGTGTCAGTGCAAGATAGGTGCACGGTTTGCGCCAAACATACCATTGGCTCAGAAATCGTTTTGGACACACTCCGTGGTACTCCTTGGTCACGAGACTCAAGTGCAAGCTCGGTTCAATTTGTTTGGAGATAGTGCTAATCTTGATGCAAGATAGGTGCACTGTTTGCGCCAAATATACCATAGGCTCAGAAATTGTTTTGAACACACCCGGTGGTACTCCTACGTGATGAGGCTCAAGTGGAAGCTTGATTCAATCCATTTGGAGATAGGGGTAATCTTGACGCAAGATAGGTGCACGGTTTACACCAAACAACTATAGGCTCAGAAATCATTTTGGATGCACCTAGTGGTACTCCTAGGTGACGAGACTCAAGTGGAAGCTCGGTTCAGCCCATTTGGAGATAGTGGTAATCTTGACGCATGATAGGTGCACGGGGTGCACCAAACAACTATAGGCTCAAAAATCATTTTGGATGCACCCAGTGGAACTCCTAGGTGACGAGACTCAAGTGGAAGCTCGGTTCAGCCCATTTGGAGATAGTGGTAACCTTGATGCAAGATAGGTGCATGGTTTGCACCGAGCGTACTAGAGGTTCGAATATCATTTTGGACGCTCCTGATGGAACTACTAGGTGACGTGGGTCATGTGGAATCTCGTTTTGGTCTGTTTAGAGGTAGGGTTAGTGTATGTGCAAGATATGTGCACGGTTTGCACCAAACATACCATTGGCTCAGAAATCGTTTTGGACACACCCCGTGGCACTCCTTGGTGACGAGACTCAAGTGCAAGCTCGGTTAAATGCGTTTAGAGATAGTGGTAATCTTAACACAAGATAGGAGCACGGTTTGCGCCAAATATACCATAGGCTCAGAAATTGTTTTGGACACACCCGGTTATACTCCAAGGTGATGAGGCTCAAGTGGAAGCTCGATTCAGTCCATTTGGAGATAGTGGTAATCTTGACGCAAGATAGGTGCATGGTTTGCACCGACCGTACTAGTTGCCCGAATATCGTTTTGGACACACCGGATGGAACTACTAGGTGACGTGGTTCATGTGGAATCTTGTTTTCGTCCGTTTAGAGATAGGGTTAGTGTCAGTGCAAGATAGGTGCATAGTTTGCGCCAAACATACCATTGGCTCAGAAATAGTTTTGGACACACCCCGTGGTACTCCTTGGCGACAAGACTCAAGTGCAAGCTCGGTTCAATCCGTTTGGAGATATATACCATAGGCTCAGAAATTGTTTTGGACACATCCGTTGGTACTCCTAGGTGATGAGGCTCATGTGGAAGCTCGATTCAGTCCCTTTGGAATAGTGGTCATCTTGACGCAAGATAAGTGCACGGTTTGCACCAAACAACTGTAGGCTCAGAAATCATTTTGGATGCACCTAGTGGTACTCCTAGGTGACAAGACTCAAGTGGAAGCTCGATTCAGCCCATTTGGAGATAGTGGTAATCTTGACGCAAGATAGGTGCATGGTTTGCACCGAGCGTACTAGAGGCTCGAATATCTTTTTGTACGCACCGGATGGAACTACTAGGTGACGTGGGTCATGTGGAATCTCCTATTGGTCCGTTTAGAGATAGGGTTAGTGTCAGTGCAAGATAGGTGCACGGTTTGCGCCAAACATACCATTGGCTCAGAAATTGTTTTGGACACACCTGGTTATACTCCTAGGTGATGAGGCTCAAGTGGAAGCTCGATTCAGTCCATTTGGAGATAGTGGTAATCTTGACGCAAGATAGGTGCACGGTTTGCACCGACCGTACTAGTTGCCCGAATATCGTTTTGGACACACCGGATGGAACTACTAGGTGACGTGGTTCATGTGGAATCTTGTTTTGGTCCGTTTAGAGATAGGGTTAGTGTCAGTGCAAGATAGGTGCACATTTTCGCCAAACATACCATTGGCTCAGAAATAGTTTTGGACACACCCCGTGGTACTCCTTGGCGACAAGACTCAAGTGCAAGCTCGGTTCAATCCGTTTGGAGATATATACCATAGGCTCAGAAATGGTTTTGGACACATCCGGTGGTACTCCTAGGTGATGAGGCTCAAGTGGAAGCTCGATTCAGTCCATTTGGAATAGTGGTCATCTTGATGCAAGATAGGTGCACGGTTTGCACCAAACAGCTGTAGGCTCAGAAATCATTTTGGATGCACCAGTGGTACTCCTAGGTGACAAGACTCAAGTGGAAGCTCGGTTCATCCCATTTGGAGATAGTGGTAATCTTGACGCAAGATAGGTGCATGGTTTGCACCGAGCGTACTAGAGGCTCGAATATCTTTTTGTATGCACCGGATGGAACTACTATGTGACGTGGGTCATGTGGAATCTCCTTTTGGTCCGTTTGAGATAGGGTTAGTGTCAGTGCAAGATAGGTGCACGGTTTGCGCCAAACATACCATTGGCTCAGAAATCGTTTTGGACACACCCCGTGGTACTCCTTGGTGACGAGACTCAAGTGCAAGCTCGGTTCAATCCGTTTGGAGATAGTGCTAATCTTGATGCAAGATAGGTGCACTGTTTGCGCCAAATATACCATAGGCTCAAAAATTGTTTTGAACACACCCGGTGGTACTCCTACGTGATGAGGCTCAAGTGGAAGCTCGATTCAATCCATTTGGAGATAGGGGTAATCTTGACGCAAGATAGGTGCACGGTTTGCACCAAACAACTATAGGCTCAGAAATCATTTTGGATGCACCTAGTGGTACTCCTAGGTGACGAGGCTCAAGTGGAAGCTCGGTTCAGCCCATTTGGAGATAGTGGTAATCTTGACGCATGATAGGTGCACGGGTTGCACCAAACAACTATGGGCTTAAAAATCATTTTGGATGCACCCAGTGGTACTACTAGGTGACGAGACTCAAGTGGAAGCTCGGTTCAGCCCATTTGGAGATAGTGGTAACCTTGACGCAAGATAGGTGCATGGTTTGCACCGAGCGTACTAGAGGTTCGAATATCATTTTGGACGCTCCCGATGGAACTACTAGGTGATGTGGGTCATGTGGAATCTCGTTTTGGTCTGTTTAGAGGTAGGGTTAGTGTATGTGCAAGATATGTGCACGGTTTGCACCAAACATACCATTGGCTCAGAAATCGTTTTGGACGCACCCCGTGGTACTCCTTGGTGACGAGACTCAAGTGCAAGCTCGGTTAAATCCGTTTAGAGATAGTGGTAATCTTAACGCAAGATAGGAGCACGGTTTGCGCCAAATATACCATAGGCTCAGAAATTGTTTTGGACACACCCGGTTATACTCCTAGGTGATGAGGCTCAAGTGGAAGCTTGATTCAGTCCATTTGGAGATAGTGGTAATCTTGACGCAAGATAGGTGCACGGTTTGCACCGACCGTACTAGTTGCCCGAATATCGTTTTGGACACACCAGATGGAACTACTAGGTGACGTGGTTCATGTGGAATCTTGTTTTGGTCCGTTTAGAGATAGGGTTAGTGTCAGTGCAAAATAGGTGCACAGTTTGCGCCAAACATACCATTGGCTCAGAAATAGTTTTGGACACACCCCGTGGTACTCCTTGGCGACAAGACTCAAGTGCAAGCTCGGTTCAATCCGTTTGGAGATATATACCATAGGCTCAGAAATTGTTTTGGACACATCCGGTGGTACTCCTAGGTGATGAGGCTCAAGTGGAAGCTCGATTGAGTCCATTTGGAATAGTGGTCATCTTGACGCATGATAGGTGCACAGTTTGCACCAAACAACTGTAGGCTCAGAAATCATTTTGGATGCACCTAGTGGTACTCCTAGGTGATGAGACTCAAGTGGAAGCTCGGTTCAGCCCATTTGGAGATAGTGGTAATCTTGACGCAAGATAGGTGCATGCTTTGCACCGAGCGTACTAGAGGCTCGAATATCTTTTTGGATGCACCGGATGGAACTACTATGTGACGTGGGTCATGTGGAATCTCCTTTTGGTCCGTTTAGAGATAGGGTTAGTGTCAGTGCAAGATAGGTGCACGGTTTGCGCCAAACATACCATTGACTCAGAAATCATTTTGGACACACCCCGTGGTACTCCTTGGTGACGAGACTCAAGTGCAAGCTCGGTTCAATCCGTTTGGAGATAGTGTTAATCTTGATGCAAGATAGGTACACTGTTTGCGCCAAATATACCATAGGCTCAGAAATTGTTTTGAACACACCCGGTGGTACTCCTACGTGATGAGGCTCAAGTGGAAGCTCGATTCAATCCATTTGGAGATAGGGGTAATCTTGACGTAAGATAGGTGCACGGTTTGCACCAAACAACTATAGGCTCAGAAATCATTTTGGATGCACCTAGTGGTACTCCTAGGTGACGAGACTCAAGTGGAAGCTCGGTTCAGCCCATTTGGAGATAGTGGTAATCTTGACGCATGATAGGTGCACGGGTTGCACCAAACAACTATAGGCTCAAAAATCATTTTGGATGCACCCAGTGGTACTCCTAGGTGACGAGACTCAAGTGGAAGCTCGGTTCAGCCCATTTGGAGATAGTGGTAACCTTAACGCAAGATAGGTGCATGGTTTGCACCGAGCGTACTAGAGGTTCGAATATCATTTTGGACGCTCCTGATAGAACTACTAGGTGACGTGGGTCATGTGGAATCTCGTTTTGGTCTGTTTAGAGGTAGGGTTGGTGTATGTGCAAGATATGTGCACGGTTTGCACCAAACATACCATTGGCTCAGAAATCGTTTTGGATGCACCCCGTGGTACTCCTTGGTGACGAGACTCAAGTGCAAGCTCGGTTAAATCTGTTTAGAGATAGTGGTAATCTTAACGCAAGATAGGAGCACGGTTTGCGCCAAATATACCATAGGCTCAGAAATTGTTTTGGACATACCCGGTTATACCCCTAGGTGATGAGGCTCAAGTGGAAGCTCGATTCAGTCCATTTGGAGATAGTGGTAATCTTGACGCAAGATAGGTGCACGGTTTGCACCGACCGTACTAGTTGCCCGAATATCGTTTTGGACACACCGGATGGAACTACTAGGTGACGTGGTTCATGTGGAATCTTGTTTTCGTTCGTTTAGAGATAGGGTTAGTGTCAGTGCAAGATAGGTGCACAGTTTGCTCCAAACATACCATTGGCTCAGAAATAGTTTTGGGCACACCCCGTGGTACTCCTTGGTGACAAGACTCAAGTGCAAGCTCGGTTCAATCCGTTTGGAGATATATACCATAGGCTCAGAAATTGTTTTGGACACATCCGTTGGTACTCCTAGGTGATGAGGCTCAAGTGGAAGCTCGATTCAGTCCCTTTGGAATAGTGGTCATCTTGACGCAAGATAGGTGCACGGTTTGCACCAAACAGCTGTAGGCTCAGAAATCATTTTGGATGCACCTAGTGGTACTCCTAGGTGACAAGACTCAAGTGGAAGCTCGATTCAGCCCATTTGGAGATAGTGGTAACCTTAACGCAAGATAGGTGCATGGTTTGCACCGAGCGTACTAGAGGTTCGAATATCATTTTGGACGCTCCTGATAGAACTACTAGGTGACGTGGGTCATGTGGAATCTCGTTTTGGTCTGTTTAGAGGTAGGGTTGGTGTATGTGCAAGATATGTGCACGGTTTGCACCAAACATACCATTGGCTCAGAAATCGTTTTGGACGCACCCCGTGGTACTCCTTGGTGACGAGACTCAAGTGCAAGCTCGGTTAAATCTGTTTAGAGATAGTGGTAATCTTAACGCAAGATAGGAGCACGGTTTGCGCCAAATATACCATAGGCTCAGAAATTGTTTTGGACATACCCGGTTATACCCCTAGGTGATGAGGCTCAAGTGGAAGCTTGATTCAGTCCATTTGGAGATAGTGGTAATCTTGACGCAAGATAGGTGCACGGTTTGCACCGACCGTACTAGTTGCCCGAATATCGTTTTGGACACACCGGATGGAACTACTAGGTGACGTGGTTCATGTGGAATCTTGTTTTCGTTCGTTTAGAGATAGGGTTAGTGTCAGTGCAAGATAGGTGCACAGTTTGCTCCAAACATACCATTGGCTCAGAAATAGTTTTGGGCACACCCCGTGGTACTCCTTGGTGACAAGACTCAAGTGCAAGCTCGGTTCAATCCGTTTGGAGATATATACCATAGGCTCAGAAATTGTTTTGGACACATCCGTTGGTACTCCTAGGTGATGAGGCTCAAGTGGAAGCTCGATTCAGTCCCTTTGGAATAGTGGTCATCTTGACGCAAGATAGGTGCACGGTTTGCACCAAACAGCTGTAGGCTCAGAAATCATTTTGGATGCACCTAGTGGTACTCCTAGGTGACGAGACTAAAGTGGAAGCTCGGCTCATCCCATTTGGAGATAGTGGTAATCTTGACGCAAGATAGGTGCATGGTTTGCACCGAGCGTACTAGAGGCTCGAATATCTTTTTGTACGCACCGGATGGAACTACTAGGTGACGTGGGTCATGTGGAATCTCCTTTTGGTCCGTTTGAGATAGGGTTAGTGTCAGTGCAAGATAGGTGCACGGTTTGCGCCAAACATACCATTGGCTCAGAAATCGTTTTGGACACACCCCATGGTACTCCTTGGTGACGAGACTCAAGTGCAAGCTCTGTTCAATCCGTTTGGAGATAGTGCTAATCTTGATGCAGGATAGGTGCACTGTTTGCGCCAAATATACCATAGGCTCAGAAATTGTTTTGAACACACCCGGTGGTACTCCTACGTGATGAGGCTCAAGTGGAAGCTCGATTCAATCCATTTGGAGATAGGGGTAATCTTGACGCAAGATAGGTGCACGGTTTGCACCCAACAACTATAGGCTCAGAAATCATTTTGGATGCACCTAGTGGCACTCCTAGGTGACGAGACTCAAGTGGAAGCTCGGTTCAGCACATTTGGAGATAGTGGTAATCTTAAAGCAAGATTGGTGCACGGTTTGCACCGACCGTACTAGTTGCCCGAATATCGTTTTGGACACACCGGATGGAACTACTAGGTGACGTGGTTCATGTGGAATCTTGTTTTGGTCCGTTTAGAGATAGGGTTAGTGTCAGTGCAAGATAGGTGCACAGTTTGCCCCAAACATACCATTGGCTCAGAAATAGTTTTGGACACACCCCGTGGTACTCCTTGGCGACAAGACTCAAGTGCAAGCTCGGTTCAATCCGTTTGGAGATATATACCATAGACTCAGAAATTGTTTTGGACACATCCGGTGGTACTCCTAGGTGATGAGGCTCAAGTGGAAGCTCGATTCAGTCCATTTGGAATAGTGGTCATCTTGACGCAAGATAGGTGCACGGTTTGCACCAAACAGCTGTAGGCTCAGAAATCATTTTGGATGCACCTAGTGGTACTCCTAGGTGACGAGACTCAAGTGGAAGCTCGGTTCAGCCCATTTGGAGATAGTGGTAATCTTGACGCAAGATAGGTGCACGGTTTGCACCGAGCGTACTAGAGGCTCGAATATCGTTTTGTACGCACCGGATGGAACTACTAGGTGACATGGGTCATGTGGAATCTCCTTTTGGTTCGTTTAGAGATAGGGTTAGTGTCAGTGCAAGATAGGTGCACGGTTTGCGCCAAACATACCATTGGCTCAGAAATCGTTTTGGACACACCCCGTGGTACTCCTTGGTGACGAGACTCAAGTGCAAGCTCGGTTCAATCCGTTTGGAGATAGTGCTAATCTTGATGCAAGATAAGTGCACTGTTTGCGCCAAATATACCATAGGCTCAGAAATTGTTTTGAACACACCCGGTGGTACTCCTACGTGATGAGGCTCAAGTGGAAGCTCAATTCAATCCATTTGGAGATAGGGGTAATCTTGACGCAAGATAGGTGCACGGTTTGCACCCAACAACTATAGGCTCAGAAATCATTTTGGATGCACCTAGTGGTACTCCTAGGTGACGAGACTCAAGTGGAAGCTCGGTTCAGCCCATTTGGAGATAGTGGTAATCTTGACGCATGATAGGTGCACGGGTTGCACCAAACAACTATAGGCTTAAAAATCATTTTGGAAGCACCCAGTGGTACTCCTAGGTGACGAGACTCAAGTGGAAGCTCGGTTCAGCCCATTTGGAGATAGTGGTAACCTTGACGCAAGATAGGTGCATGGTTTTCACCGAGCGTACTAGAGGTTCGAATATCATTTTGGACGCTCCCGATGGAACTACTAGGTGACGTGCGTCATGTGGAATCTCGTTTTGGTCTGTTTAGAGGTAGGGTTAGTGTATGTGCAAGATATGTGCACGGTTTGCACCAAACATACCATTGGCTCAGAAATTGTTTTGGACACACCCCGTGGTACTCCTTGGTGACGAGACTCAAGTGCAAGCTCGGTTCAATCCGTTTGGAGATAGTGGTAATCTTAACACAAGATAGGTGCACGGTTTGCGCCAAATATACCATAGGCTCAGAAATTGTTTTGGACACACCCGGTTATACTCCTAGGTGATGAGGCTCAAGTGGAAGCTCGATTCAGTCCATTTGGAGATAGTGGTAATCTTGACGCAAGATAGGTGCATGGTTTGCACCGACCGTACTAGTTGCCCGAATATCATTTTGGACACACCGGACGGAACTACTAGGTGACGTGGGTCATGTGGAATCTTGTTATGCTCCGTTTAGAGATAGGGTTAGTGTTAGTGCAAGATAGGTGCACAGTTTGCGCCAAACATACCATTGGCTCAGAAATAGTTTTGGACACAACCCGTGGTACTCCTTGGCGACAAGACTCAAGTGCAAGCTCGGTTCAATCCGTTTGGAGATATATACCATAGGCTCAGAAATTGTTTTGGACACATCTGGTGGTACTCCTAGGTGATGAGGCTCAAGTGGAAGCTCGATTCAGTCCATTTGGAATAGTGGTCATCTTGACGCAAGATAGGTGCACGGTTTGCACCAAACAGCTGTAGGCTCAGAAATCATTTTGGATGCACCTAGTGGTACTCCTAGGTGACGAGACTCAAGTGGAAGCTCGGTTCAGCCCATTTGGAGATAGTGGTAATCTTGACGCAAGATAGGTGCATGGTTTGCACCGAGCATACTAGAGGCTCGAATATCTTTTTGGACGCACCGGATGGAACTACTAGGTGACGAGACTCAAGTGCAAGCTCGGTTCAATCCGTTTGGAGATAGTGCTAATCTTGATGCAAGATAGGTGCACGGTTTACGCCAAATATACCATAGGCTCAGAAATTATTTTGAACACACCCGGTGGTACTCCTACGTGATGAGGCTCAAGTGGAAGCTCGATTCAATCCATTTGGAGATAGGGGTAATCTTGACGCAAGATAGGTGCACGGTTTGCACCAAACAACTATAGGCTCAGAAATCATTTTGGATGCATGAAGTGGTACTCCTAGGTGACGAGACTCAAGTGGAAGCTCGGTTCAGCCCATTTGCATATAGTGGTAATCTTGACGCATGATAGGTGCACGGGTTGCACCAAACAACTAAAGGCTCAAAAATCATTTTGGATGCACCTAGTGGTACTCCTAGGTGACGAGACTCAAGTGGAAGCTCGGTTCAGCCCATTTGGAGATAGTGGTAACCTTGTCGCAAGATAGGTGCATGGTTTGCACCGAGCATACTAGAGGTTCGAATATCATTTTGGACGCTCTCGATGGAACTACTAGGTGACGTGGGTCATGTGGAATCTCGTTTTGGTCTGTTTAGAGGTAGGGTTAGTGTATGTGCAAGATATGTGCACGGTTTGCACCAAACATACCCTTGGCTCAGAAATCGTTTTGGACGTACCCCATGGTACTCCTTGGTGATGAGACTCAAGTGCAAGCTCGGTTCAATACGTTTAGAGATAGTGGTAATCTTAACGCAAGATAGGTGCACAGTTTGTGCCAAATATACCATAGGCTCAGAAATTGTTTTGGACACACCCGGTTATACTCCTAGGTGATGAGGCTCAAGTGGAAGCTCGATTCAGTCCATTCGGAGATAGTGGTAATCTTGACGCAAGATAGGTGCACGGTTTGCACCAACCGTACTAGTTGCCCGAATATCGTTTTGGACACACCGGATGGAACTACTAGGTGACGTGGGTCATGTGGAATCTTGTTTTGGTCCGTTTAGAGATAGGGTTAGTGTCAGTGCAAGATAGGTGCACAGTTTGCGCCAAACATACCATTGGCTCAGAAATAGTTTTGGACACACCCCGTGGTACTCCTTGGCGACAAGACTCAAGTGCAAGCTCGGTTCAATCCGTTTGGAGATATATACCATAGGCTCAGAAATTGTTTTGGACACATCTGGTGGTACTCCTAGGTGATGAGGCTCAAGTGGAAGCTCGATTCAGCCCATTTGGAATAGTGGTCATCTTGACGAAGAAAGGTGTACGGTTTGCACCAAACAGATGTAGGCTCAGAAATTATTTTGAATGCACCTAGTGGTACTCCTTGGTGACGAGACTCAAATGCAAGCTCGGTTCAATCCGTTTGGAGATAGTGCTAATCTTGATGCAAGATAGGTGCACGGTTTACGCCAAATATACCATAGGCTCAGAAATTATTTTGAACACACCCGGTGGTACTCCTACGTGATGAGGCTCAAGTGGAAGCTCGATTCAATCCATTTGGAGATAGGGGCAATCTTGACGCAAGATAGGTGCACGGTTTGCACCAAACAACTATAGGCTCAGAAATCATTTTGGATGCACCTAGTGGTACTCCTAGGTGACGAGACTCAAGTGGAAGCTCGGTTCAGCCCATTTGCAGATAGTGGTAATCTTGACGCATGATAGGTGCACGGGTTGCACCAAACAACTAAAGGCTCAAAAATCATTTTGGATGCACCCAGTGGTACTCCTAGGTGACGAGACTCAAGTGGAAGCTCGGTTCAGCCCATTTGGAGATAGTGGTAACCTTGACGCAAGATAGGTGCATGGTTTGCACCGAACGTACTAGAGGTTCGAATATCATTTTGGACGCTCCCGATGGAACTACTAGGTGACGTGGGTCATGTGAAATCTCGTTTTGGTCTGTTTAGAGGTAGGGTTAGTATATGTGCAAGATATGTGCACGGTTTGCACCAAACATACCATTGGCTCCGAAATTGTTTTGGACGCACCCCGTGGTACTCCATGGTGACGAGACTCAAGTGCAAGCTCGGTTCAATACGTTTAGAAATAGTGGTAATCTTAACGCAAGATAGGTTCATGGTTTGCGCCAAATATACCATAGGCTCAGAAATTGTTTTGGACACACCCGGTTATACTCCTAGGTGATGAGGCTCAAGTGGAAGCTCGATTCAGTCCATTTGGAGATAGTGGTAATCTTGACGCAAGATAGGTGCACGGTTTGCACCGACCGTACTAGTTGCCCGAATATCGTTTTGGACACACCGGATGGAACTACTAGGTGACGTGGGTCATGTGGAATCTTGTTTTGGTCCGTTTAGAGATAGGGTTAGTGTCAGTGCAAGATAGGTGCACAGTTTGCGCCAAACATACCATTGGCTCAGAAATAGTTTTGGACACACCCTGTGGTACTCCTTGGCGACAAGACTCAAGTGCAAGCTCGGTTCAATCCATTTGGAGATATATACCATAGGCTTAGAAATTGTTTTGGACACATCCGGTGGTACTCCTAGGTGATGAGGCTCCAGTGGAAGCTCGATTCAGTCCATTTGGAATAGTGGTCATCTTGACGCAAGATAGGTGCACGGTTTGCACCAAACAGCTGTAGGCTCAGAAATCATTTTGGATGCACCTAGTGGTACTCCTAGGTGACGAGACTCAAGTGGAAGCTCGGTTCAGCCCATTTGGAGATAGTGGTAATCTTGACGCAAGATAGGTGCATGGTTTGCACCGAGCATACAAGAGGCTCGAATATCTTTTTGGACGCACCGGATGGAACTACTAGGTGACGTGGGTCATATGAAATCTCCTTTTGGTACGTTTAGAGATAGGGTTAGTGTCAGTGCAAGATAGGTGTACGTATTGCGCCAAACATACCATTGGCTCAGAAATCGTTTTGGACACACCTCGTGGTACTCCTTGGTGACGAGACTCAAGTGCAAGCTCGGTTCAATCCGTTTGGAGATAGTGCTAATCTTGATGCAAGATAGGTGCACGGTTTACGCCAAATATACCATAGGCTCAGAAATTATTTTGAACACACCCGGTGGTACTCCTATGTGATGAGGCTCAAGTGGAAGCTCGATTCAATCCATTTGGAGATAGGGGTAATCTTGACGCAAGATAGGTGCACGGTTTGCACCAAACAACTATAGGCTCAGAAATCATTTTGGATGCACGAAGTGGTACTCCTAGGTGACGAGACTCAAGTGGAAGCTCGGTTCAGCCCATTTGCATATAGTGGTAATCTTGACGCATGATAGGTGCACGGGTTGCACCAAACAACTAAAGGCTCAAAAATCATTTTGGATGCACCCAGTGGTACTCCTAGGTGACGAGACTCAAGTGGAAGCTCGGTTCAGCCCATTTGGAGATAGTGGTAACCTTGTCGCAAGATAGGTGCATGGTTTGCACCGAGCATACTAGAGGTTCGAATATCATTTTGGACGCTCTCGATGGAACTACTAGGTGACGTGGGTCATGTGGAATCTCGTTTTGGTCTGTTTAGAGGTAGGGTTAGTGTATGTGCAAGATATGTGCACGGTTTGCACCAAACATACCCTTGGCTCAGAAATCGTTTTGGACGTACCCCGTGGTACTCCTTGGTGATGAGACTCAAGTGCAAGCTCGGTTCAATACGTTTAGAGATAGTGGTAATCTTAACGCAAGATAGGTGCACAGTTTGCGCCAAATATACCATAGGCTCAGAAATTGTTTTGGACACACCCGGTTATACTCCTAGGTGATGAGGCTCAAGTGGAAGCTCGATTCAGTCCATTCGGAGATAGTGGTAATCTTGACGCAAGATAGGTGCACGGTTTGCACCAACCGTACTAGTTGCCCGAATATCGTTTTGGACACACCGGATGGAACTACTAGGTGACGTGGGTCATGTGGAATCTTGTTTTGGTCCGTTTAGAGATATGGTTAGTGTCAGTGCAAGATAGGTGCACAGTTTGCGCCAAACATACCATTGGCTCAGAAATAGTTTTGGACACACCCCGTGGTACTCCTTGGCGACAAGACTCAAGTGCAAGCTCGGTTCAATCCGTTTGGAGATATATACCATAGGCTCAGAAATTGTTTTGGACACATCTGGTGGTACTCCTAGGTGATGAGGCTCAAGTGGAAGCTCGATTCAGCCCATTTGGAATAGTGGTCATCTTGACGAAGAAAGGTGCACGGTTTGCACCAAACAGATGTAGGCTCAGAAATTATTTTGGATGCACCTAGTGGTACTCCTAGGTGACGAGACTCAAGTGGAAGCTCGGTTCAGCCCATTTGGAGATAGTGGTAATCTTGACGCAAGATAGGTGCATGGTTTGCACCGAGCATACTAGAGGCTCGAATATCTTTTTGGACGCACCGGATGGAACTACTAGGTGACGTGGGTCATGTGGAATCTCCTTTTGGTCCGTTTAGAGATAGGGTTAGTGTCAGTGCAAGATAGGTGCACGGTTTGCGCCAAACATACCATTGGCTCAGAAATCGTTTTGGACACACCCCGTGGTACTCGGTGACGAGACTCACGTGCAAGCTCGGTTCAATCCGTTTGGAGATAGTGCTAATCTTGATGCAAGATAGGTGCACGGTTTGCGCCAAATATACCATAGGCTCAGAAATTATTTTGAACACACCCGGTGGTACTCCTACGTGATGAGGCTCAAGTGGAAGCTCGATTCAATCCATTTGAAGATAGGGGTAATCTTGACGCAAGATAGGTGCACGGTTTGCACCAAACAACTATAGGCTCAGAAATCATTTTGGATGCACCTAGTGGTACTCCTAGGTGACGAGACTCAAGTGGAAGCTTGGTTCAGCCCATTTGCAGATAGTGGTAATCTTGACGCATGATAGGTGCACGGGTTGCACCAAACAACTAAAGGCTCAAAAATCATTTTGGATGCACCCAGTGGTACTCCTAGCTGACGAGACTCAAGTGGAAGCTTGGTTTAGCCCATTTGGAGATAGTGGTAACCTTGACGCAATATAGGTGCATGGTTTGCACCGAGCGTACTAGAGGTTCGAATATCATTTTGGACGCTCCCGATGGAACTACTAGGTGACGTGGGTCATGTGGAATCTCGTTTTGGTCTGTTTAGAGGTAGGGTTAGTGTATGTGCAAGATATGTGCACGGTTTGCACCAAACATACCATTGGCTCAGAAATTGTTTTGGACGCACCCCGTGGTACTCCTTGGTGACGAGACTCAAGAGCAAGCTCGGTTCAATTCATTTAGAGATAGTGGTAATCTTAACGCAAGATAGGTGCATGGTTTGCGCCAAATATACCATAGGCTCAGAAATTGTTTTGGACACACCCGGTTATACTCCTAGTGATGAGGACATCATTGGCTCAAATATGACCGTGTCAACCACTTCTATACCAAAGGTGCAACCATACTATATGAGGCTTATCATTGATGCAAATGATGAATTGGTGCTCCACCATAAAATGTGTATATTTTCATTTTTAGAATTACTTACATGGATCAAGGAAAGGTTTGATTGCATATGGAAAGCATAGAAGGTTAATGAAGTTGATTGGGGACCAAATCCAAGTATTCCCAACGTCCTGCACCTGGACACCACGTCACTTTTAGTCCAAGGAAAGAAAGAGATCAAATCCAACACGTTTTGGGGCTGGATTCGGACTCCAGGACAGCCCCAACTTGTGATGTTCACCACAGTCGCATACGGACTTAGATTGGGATGTTCTAGCACTTTTTGGAAAGCTTATCAAGTCTATTTTCCAACGGATCTGGACTCATGGCTATATCTTATCCGATGCTTCACGGAATCATCGTTTCAACACCGGGGCCTTTTCTGCCTTTGGTGCTGTGTCACCCTATTTTGGGCTGATGGCCCATGTATCAAGTTGGGTTCAATAGGGACGTGTCCTAGGGTTGGAGAACGACCCCAACACCCCCTGGTCGTTCCCCTAGGTATTAATAAGGATTAGAGCCGCCACAAACAGATGGGGTTTTGTTTTGTTGAAAGTTTAGCCATTGCTACTTCCTTGTAGACGCGTGTGTCGACTAGACCATCCGTTCTACTCAATGCAGAACCCCAACTTTGTGATTTCAGATTGGTTTTCATCTCCATATTTGCAATTGAGTTGCTTGTTCTACTTGTTCTTGCTTGTTCCTCGATTGCTTGCAGGAATTACCCTAGTGGTTTGGTTGATCGTGTTCCACAAGATCACGACGGCTGTTGGAGGTGGTGTATCGGTTGCTAAGGCGCAGCATCCTTGGATGGTTGTAGTCGGGCCGTGAACGTCATCTCCATCCCCAAATCGAGTTATCTCACGCCTCTCATCGAAAGATCAGGATTCACCCTTGTGGGTTCATATCAGTTGGTAATCAGAGCAAGGTTGATCAGTGAGAGACTTCTAGTTCTTTGCTGTTTTTAATCTCCTATGATCCAGAAAAAGCCAAAACAAAATTAGTAGATTAGTTCTTCATAATCCCAAAACCCCTTTGAGCTTAATACTATTACTGCTTAGTTAGGGCTTATTAAATTAATGGTTGCATCGTCGTGCAAGTTGCTGGTCTTAGCGTCTAGTCGTTTAGAGTTTCGAGTTCTAGTCATGTTTCTGTCACCATCGCAGATTTGAGTTTATTTGTTTCTCTAGGAATCCGAGTGGATTTTCAAATTCCTTTGTTTTGTTTACCACCATTATCCTAGCCACGTCCTTGGAGGTTTCATCCACGTCCATATTTCCATCTACAAAAAGGAAATCCAACAAGATCAAGATAGAATTCGATTCGGAGTCCTGTTTTATCTTGAAAGTAAAAGCACCATATTTCCTTTGTCAGGAGTCTGAATAGGGAGTTTAAATACAATCTGGAAACCTTAACTTGTCCTCTTTCCAACGGATCAGAGCTTGGTCCCAAATTCATTCTGAGCGCTTCGCAATTGCCCTAGAGATTTGCGCGTCTTTCCTTTGTTATTTCTTGTTGCAAAATTTCAGTTTTGTGCTAGTTGAAAGAAAAAAACAGAAGAAAAAAAAGACAGAAAGAAAGAAAAGAAAGAAAGAAAAGAAAGACAGAAAGAAAGAAAGAAAAGAAAGAGAAAGAAGAAGAGAAGAGTTTTTCTTTTGTTGTTATTCCTGTCCTTGTGATCCTTCTTTGCTGCTGCTCAGTGACTTCATTTGTGTCCAGGCTCGCGTCTCTAGCATGTACTAGCCTAGGACTAGCATAATAACGTCGTTGAGCGTTTGTTCAATTTGCTTGCAACTAACGTGGTTCTAGTACTTCCTTGCTTTAGCCCACCTATAGCTCCACATATTTCGACTACAGCTTGACAGGTGTTGTTGTTGCGGCACCGATACACTTCACTCCACGGTTGTAGACTTGTTGGTTGCCGTCACCTCCTGTTTGGCTTGGTAAGAACTTGTAAGGGCTTGTTTTAACAAGTTGAGTTTGAGAGAATTACATCTGACACATCCTAGTAGTTGATAGGAGGATACATATTATTTTTGTGTTTCTTGTTTCCTACTAATCATGGCAGGTGATATGGAGATTTTTGAGCTGTTGAAACTAGACCCTCATATTCAGGATGTCATTCAACATTTGCCATTATATAATGGTAAGTTTGATCCTCAAGCTTACATTGATTGGGAGTTAAAAGTAGATAATGAATTTGATGAGCATGACCTATCCGAGAAACAAAAGATTTGTATTGCCTCTAATATTTTGATTGAATATGCTTTGCTCGAATGGAAACACATTTGTAGGCACATCAAAGTTCCAGAATCTTGGAAAGACTTCAAATTTCTTTTTAGAGATGCATTCGTTCCTGCAATTATGTTGATTATTTGCTTGCAAAATTAGACAACTTGAAGCAGGGTAACAAGACTGTGAAACAATACTACCATAATTTTAAGATTTGTATCATGTTTGGTGGATTGGATGAATGCATGGAAGATGTTATGAGTAGATTCATGAGAGGGCTCAATTCTGAAATTCGAACCTTATTAATTAGCAAATCATATTACCATATTGGTCAATTGTTTTGTCTGGCTCTCAATGCTGAAAAAGAGATTCTATTATCTGTGAATACTTGCCAGAATGATGTGACCCATAATGTCCAAAATTTGTCCACTCTGCATGCTAATGAAGAGCAACAAATAGTGGAACCCACTACTGATTTTCCTTTGTCACAAATTGGATTACTCACGGTTCCTTGTGATAAAGAGGAGTTGTGTGTTGATGATTCTTTTACTCCTATGCCACAAGTAGCAAATAAGTGTGATACTTTTGGTTTGGAACCATACAAATGTGCTGAAGATAAGCTTTTTCATCCTATTACATGTGCACAAGATGAACTGAATTTGTTGTCCTCTTTAAATACTTTGGGTTATATTGAATTTGATATTCTGTGTAATCTAAATTGTCTAAAAGAGAAACTTAAATTTGATTCTATTTTGTCAAGGTTTAATCATTGTTCGCTTCATGCAATTGGCAAATATGACAACAAAGGAGAATATTTGGTGCATAAAGTTTATATTTGCTCTAATCTGAAATATCCTTTTGGGCCACAATACCATGATCAAATTGAGGGCTGCACTAACACTAATGATGTCTTGAAAAGTTTTTCTAGTTTTTCCCAAATGCAACAGGATAAATATCAAGAAGGGGAGCACGGTTCAGTTTTACCTACAATACATCCTCCAACAAAGGTCAAACCGAGGACGGTTTGCTGTCAAGAAGGGGAGAATGATGAGGACATCATTGGCTCAAATATGACCATGTCAACCACTTCTATACCAAAGGTGCAACCATTCTATATGAGGCTTATCATTGATGCATTTGATGAATTGGTGCTCCACCATAAAATGTGTATATTTTCATTTTTAGAATTACTTACATGGATCAAGGAAAGGTTTGATTGCATATGGAAAGCATGGAAGGTTAATGAAGTTGATTGGGGACCAAATCTAAGTATTCCCAACGTCCTGCACCTGGACACCACGTCACTTTTGGTCCAAGGAAAGAAAGAGATCAAATCCAACACGTTTTGGGGCTGGATTCGGACTCCAGGACAGCTCCAACTTGTGATGTTCACCACAGTCGCATACGGACTCGGATTGGGATGTTCTAGCACTTTTTGGAAAGCTTATCAAGTCTATTTTCCAACGGATCTGGACTCATTGCTATATCTTATCCGATGCTTCGCGCAATCGTCGTTTCAACGCCGGGGCCTTTTCTGCCTTTGGTGCTGTGTCACCCTATTTTGGGCTGATGGCCCATGTATCAAGTTGGGTTCATTAGGGACGTGTCCTAGGGTTGGAGAACGACCCCAACACCCCCTGGTCGTTCCCCTAGGTATTAATAAGGATTAGAGCCGCCACAAACAGATGGGGTTTTGTTTTGTTGAAAGTTTAGCCATTGCTACTTCCTTGTAGACGCGTGTGTCGACTAGACCATCCGTTCTACTCGATTCAGAACCTCAACTTTGTGATTTCAGATTGGTTTTCATCTCCATATTTGCAATTAAGTTACTTGTTCTACTTGTTCTTGCTTGTTCCTCGATTGCTTGCAGGAATTACCCTAGTGGTTTGGTTGATCGTGTTCCACAAGATCGCGACGGCTGTTGGAGGTGGTGTATCGGTTGCTAAGGCGTAGCATCCTTGGATGGTTGTAGTCGGGCCGTGAACGTCATCTCCATCCCCAAATCGAGTTATCTCACGCCTCTCATCGAAAGATCAGGATTCACCCTAGTGGGTTCATATCAGTTGGTAATCAGAGCAAGGTTGATCGGTGAGAGACTTCTTGTTCTTTGCTGTTTTTAATCTCCTATGGTCCAGAAAAAGCCAAAACAAAATTAGTAGATTAGTTCTTCATAATCCCAAAACCCCTTTGAGCTTAATACTATTACTGCTTAGTTAGGGCTTATTGAATTAATGGTTGCATCGTCGTGCAAGTTGCTGGTCGTGCATCCTAAACAATTTCATAGGGTTTGAAGTTTGAATCGGACAAGGAATCGGCTGTTCCTCTCTGTTGGCCGAATCCAAGTAGGTTTTCAAGTTTGAGTCGGATCAAAGAATCGGGTATTCCTCGCTGTTGGCCAAGTCCGAGTAGAATTGGAAGTTCCAATCAGATGAGGAATCAGTTCACCCTGTGCTACAAATATCAAACGAACCACGCAGCAAGTATTCATATCTAAACGAGTGGTTTACTCTAGAGAGAGAGTGTGTGTGTGTTGAGTTGCTCTTTGGGAGTGTTCTTGTTCATATAATTAGTTTTGAGTGCCCCTGAAAAAATATTCAAAAAAAAAGAAAAAAAAAGAAAAAGAAAAAGAAAAAAAAAAGAAAAAGAAAAAAAAGAAAAAGAAAGAAGGAAAAGAAAAGAAGAGAAAGGGGCTGATCTTAGAGATTCTTCGTTCACTTTGGGTGGTGTGTTGTGCTCTCCTTTGTGTCCAGGCTCGCGTCTCTAGCACGGTCTAGACTAGGACCAGCACAGTACCGCCGGTTGAACGATTATTCAGCTTGCTTTTTGTAACTAACGTGGTGCTAGTTCGTTCCTTCTTTCAGCCCACCTATAGCTCCACATATTCTACAGCTTGACAGGTCTCGTGCTGCGGCACCGATACACTTCATCCATTGCTGCAGACTTGTTGGTAGATGACCCCTCCTGTCGAGCAAGGTAAGAACTGGTAAGAACTTGTGTAATAGGTGGAGAGTTTGCAACTTGCTGTAGCTACATCCTAGTAGTTGTAGGGCTTTTATTTCTTCACTTGTCTTCTTGTTGTCTTTGTCTTTGAACCATGTCAGGGACCGACGAAGATAACCAAATTCCACATTCGCCTCGCACAAAGGGCATCATACAACATTTTGAAAGGAAAGTGAAGTTGCACACGGAGGGACTTGATAATGACTTGCAGGTGACAAATGACAAACTTGGGCAGTTGGAGGCTACTCAGATTGCCAAACAACAAGCTTGTAGGTTTGGAGCAGTCAATTGCTAGTGTGGACAAAAGCCTTGCTGCTCTGCTGAGGCGTTTTGATGACCTCCACAATAATGATAAAGACCAGCATAAAGAAGAAAAGAAGGAGGAAGATCGAGAGGATGGTAGTTATGATGAAGAATACACAGGTGATACTGAACATGATGATCGAGACACTCGTGATCGACGTCGCCTACGTCACAACCGTAGAGGTATGGGTGGCCGTCGCCGACGCGAGGTACACAATAATGATGATGCTTTCAGTAAGATTAAATTTAAAATACCTCCTTTTGATGGTAAATATGACCCTGATGCATACATTTCTTGGGAGATTGCTGTTGATCAAAAGTTTGCATGCCATGAATTTCCTGAGAACACACGTGTTAGGGCTGCTACTAGTGAGTTCACAGATTTTGCTTCTATTTGGTGGATCGAATATGGCAAGAAAAATCCTCATAACATACCTAGAACTTGGGATGCGCTGAAACGAGCCATGAGAGCTAGATTTGTTCCATCTTACTATGCCCGTGATATGATAAATAAGTTGCAGCAATTGAGACATGGATCTAAATGTGTAGAAGAATACTATCAGGAATTACAAACGGGTATGTTGCGTTGTAAATTAGAGGAGGATGAGGAACCTGCTATGGCTAGATTTTTAGGTGGATTAAATCGGGAAATTTAGGATATCCTCGCTTACAAAGAATACAATAACGTACCCAAACTGTTTCATCTTGCTTGTAAAGCTGAACGGGAAGTGCAGGGACGACGTGCTAGCGCAAGGACTAATGTTTCTGCAGGGAAAGCTAGTTCATGGCAGCCGTGCCCATCTACAACTCCGTCTACACGTACTCCTACGCCATCATCTAGTGACAAGACTCGAGCTGCCCCCACCAATTCAGTAGTGAAGACAGCGCAAAAGCCGGCTGCAAGTACTTCATCCGTGGCATCGACAGGTAGAACAAGCAACATACAATGTCATCAGTGTAAGGGATATGGCCATATGATGCGTGACTGCCCAAACAAGCGTGTTATGATTGTCAAAGATGATGGTGAGTGTTCATCTGCTAGTGAATTTGATGAAGATACACTTGCATTGCTTGCGGCTGACTATGCAGGTAGTGAGGAACACATAGAAGAACACATCAATGCAGGTGACGCGGAGCACTATGAGAGCTTGATTGTACAGCGAGTGCTTAGTGCACAAATGGAGAAGGCGGAGCAAAATCAGCGACACACTTTATTCCAAACAAAGTGTGTCATCAAGGAGCGTTCGTGCCGCATGATCATTGACGGAGGTAGCTGCAACAACTTGGCAAGTAGCGACATGGTACAGAAGCTCGCCCTCACCACCAAACCACATCCCCATCCCCACTACATCCAATGGCTGAACAACAGTGGTAAGGCAAAGGTAACGAGACTGGTGCGAATCAATTTTGCCATCGGATCATACAAAGATATTGTTGAATGTGATGTTGTGCCTATGCAAGCTTGCAATATTCTGCTAGGTAGACCATGGCAATTTGATAGAGATTCGATGCATCATGGTAGATCAAATCAATATTCGTTTCTATACCATGATCGAAAAATTGTGTTGCATCCTATGTCTCCTGAAGCTATTATGCAATCTGATGTTACTAAGGCTGCAAAAGCAAAGAGCGAGAGTGACAAATCTGTTGTTGATGACAAAGATGAGATAATATTGAAAGGACGTTGTATGCTTGCTACAAAATCTGATATTAATGAGTTCAATGCATCCACCTCTGTTGCTTATGCTTTGGTATGCAAGGATGCTTTGATTTCATTTGAGGATATGCAACGTTCTTTGCCCCCTGCTGTTGCTAACATTTTGCAGGAGTATTCTGATGTATTCCCCATTGAGATACCAGCGGGGCTGCCACCAATACGAGGGATTGAGCACCAAATTGATCTTATCCCTGGAGCATCTTTGCCAAACCGTGCGCCATACAGGACCAATCCGGAGGAAACGAAGGAAATTCAGCAACAAGTGCAAGAACTACTAGACAAAGGTTATGTGCGTGAGTCTCTTAGTCCTTGTGCTGTTCCAGTGATTTTAGTGCCTAAGAAAGATGGAACATGGCGCATGTGTGTTGATTGTAGGGCTATTAATAATATCACCATTCGATATCGACACCCTATTCCACGATTAGATGATATGCTTGATGAATTGAGTGGTGCTGTTGTGTTTTCAAAGGTTGATTTGCGTAGTGGGTACCATCAGATTCGTATGAAATTGGGAGATGAATGGAAAACTGCTTTCAAAACCAAGTTCGGTCTCTATGAGTGGTTAGTCATGCCTTTTGGGTTAACTAATGCACCTAGTACTTTCATGAGATTAATGAACGAGGTTTTGCGTGCTTTCATTGGGAAATTTGTTGTCGTCTACTTTGATGATATACTGATTTATAGCAAATCCATTGATGAACACCTTGATCACTTACGTGCTGTTTTCAATGCTCTACGTGATGCACGTTTGTTTGGTAACCTTGAGAAGTGCACTTTCTGCACCGATCGAGTATCGTTTCTTGGCTATGTTGTCACTCCACAAGGAATTGAGGTTGATAAAGCCAAGGTGGAAGCTATACAAGGATGGCCTGTACCCACGACGGTCACACAAGTGCGGAGTTTCCTAGGACTTGCTGGTTTCTATCGCCGTTTTGTGAAGGACTTCAGCACCATTGCTGCACCATTGAATGAGCTTACAAAGAAGGGAGTGCCCTTTTCTTGGGGTAAAGCACAAGAGCACGCCTTCCATGTGCTGAAAGTTAAGTTAACACATGCACCTCTACTCCAACTCCCTGATTTTAATAAGACTTTCGAGATTGAATGTGATGCGAGTGGAATTGGATTGGGTGGTGTTTTGTTACATGAAGGAAAACCTGTTGCATACTTTAGTGAGAAATTGAGCGGGCCTATTCTTAATTATTCTACATATGATAAGGAATTATATGCTCTAGTGCGGACATTAGAAACATGGCAGCATTATTTGTGGCCCAAAGAATTTGTTATACATTCTAATCATGAATCTTTGAAGCATATTCGTAGTCAAGGAAAACTAAATCGTAGACATGCAAAATGGGTTTAATTTATTGAATCTTTTCCTTATGTTATCAAACACAAGAAAGGGAAGGTTAATATCATTGCAGATGCATTGTCTAGGAGATATACTTTGCTGAATCAACTTGATTACAAGATCTTTGGGTTAGAAACAATTAAAGACCGATATGCTCATGATGCTGATTTTAAAGAAGTGCTGCTGCATTGTAAAGATGGGAAAACATAGAACAAATTCATCCTCAATGATGGGTTTGTGTTTAGAGCTAACAAGCTATGCATTCCAGCTAGCTCCGTTCGCTTGTTGTTGCTGCAGGAAGCGCATGGAGGTGGCTTGATGGGGCATTTTGGAGCGAAGAAGACGGAGGACATTCTTGCTGGTCATTTCTTTTGGCCAAAGATGCGACGAGACGTGGAGAGATTTGTTGCTCGCTGCACAACATGTCAAAAGGCTAAGTCCCGGTTGAATCCACACGGTTTGTATATGCCTCTTCCTGTTCCTAGTGCTCCTTGGGAGGATATTTCTATGGATTTTGTGTTGGGATTGCCACGGACTAGGAAAGGGCGAGATAGTGTTTTTGTGGTTGTGGATCGATTCTCTAAAATGGCACATTTCATACCATGTCATAAAACTGATGATGCTACAAATATTGCTGATTTGTTCTTTCGAGAAGTTGTTCGCTTGCATGGTGTGCCAAATACAATTGTTTCTGATCGTGATGCTAAATTTCTTAGCCATTTTTGGAGAACTTTATGGGCCAAATTGGGGACTAAGCTTTTATTTTCCACCACTTGTCACCCCCAAACTGAGGGTCAAACTGAAGTTGTGAATAGAACTTTGTCTACTATGTTAAGGACTGTTTTAAAGAAGAATATTAAGATGTGGGAAGATTGTTTGCCTCATATTGAGTTTGCTTATAATCGTTCGCTGCATTCTACTACGAAGATGTGTCCCGTTGAGATTGTTTATGGCTTGTTACCACGTGCTCCTATTGATTTAATGCCATTGCCAAGTTCTGAAAAGATGAATTTTGATGCTAAGCAACATGCTGAATTGATGCTAAAACTACATGAAACCACTAAAGAAAACATAGAGCGCATGAATGCTAAGTACAAATTTGCTGTAGATAAAAGTAGAAGGGAATTGATTCTTGAACCTGGAGATTGGGTTTGGTTGCATTTGCGAAAGGATAGGTTTCCTGAATTAAGAAAATCTAAATTGATGCCTAGAGCGGATGGTCCTTTTAAAGTGATGCAACGAATAAATGAGAATGCATATAAGCTTGATCTTCCTGCAGATTTTGGGGTTAGTCCCACATTTAACATTGCAGATTTGAAGCCTTATTTGGGTGAGGAAGATGAGCTTGAGTCGAGGACGACTCAAATTCAAGAAAGGGATGATGATGAGGACATCAACACCGATCATACATCCACGCCGTCCATGCCGACACCTGCTGGTCCTATTACCCGTGCTCGTGCTCGAACACTTAATCATCAAGTGAGTTCCTTCTTGAGCTCTTGTCCATCCTGTTTAGATCTTGGAGACACGTGCACTCTTGTTTTGATTAGGAATCAAGGAGAAGACCGAAAGGGAAAAGGACTCGCGTAGGCTGGATTTGGACTGCAGCACACCTCCAACTTGTGACGGTCGCCACGGTTACATACGGAGTCGGATTGGGGTGATTCTGGACTTGTTGAAAAGCTAATAAAGTCTACTTTCATACGGATCTGACCTCATACTCATACCTGCTCAGAAACGGCGTCAACAGTCCAAAAATCACCGAGAGGTCTATTCTGTCCAGGGTGCTGCGCCACCTTAAGTTAGCCCAATGGGCTTGTATCTTTTAGAGTCCAGTAGGGACGCGTCCTAGGGTTGGAGCACGACCCAAACTCTCTTGTGGTCGTCCTCCACACATCATATACCCCTTAGCCGCCACCAGGAACACTTGGGTTTTGTTTAGATCAAGTTTAGCCTTTGCTACTTGCTTGTAGGCGCGTGTGCTGATCCAGCCACCCGTCTCCTTGTCTTCAGAACTCCACTCATAATAAGATTCAGTTTGAGGACTTCAATTTCATCTTGCAAATTCAGTGCTTGTTTACTTGTTCTTGCTTGTTCCTCGATTGCTTGCAGGAATTACCCTAGTGG
Organism: Saccharum spontaneum; assembly: GCA_022457205.1. Taxonomy (NCBI): domain Eukaryota; kingdom Viridiplantae; phylum Streptophyta; class Magnoliopsida; order Poales; family Poaceae; genus Saccharum; species Saccharum spontaneum. The sequence continues at coordinate 50,887,292 of CM039581.1, read as the reverse complement.
TTTGGTTGATCGTGTTCCACAAGATCGCGACGGCTGTTGGAGGTGGTGTATCGGTTGCTAAGGCGCAGCATCCTTAGATGGTTGTAGTCGGGCCGTGAACGTCATCTCCATCCCCAAATCGAGTTATCCACCTTCTCTCATCGAAAGATCAGGATTCACCCTAGCGGGTTCATACCAAAATTGAGGGCTGCACTAACACTAATGATGTCTTGCAAAGTTTTTCTAGTTTTTCCCAAATGCAACAGGATAAATATCAAGAAGGGGAGTACAGTTCACTTTTACCTACAACACATTCTCCAACAAAGGTCAAACCGAGGACGGTTTGCTGTCAAGAAGGGGAGAATGATGAGGACATCATTGGCTCAAATATGACCATGTCAACCACTTCTATACCAAAGGTGCAACCATTCTATATGAGGCTTATCATTGATGCATTTGATGAATTGGTGCTCCACAATAAAATGTGTATATTTTCATTTTTAGAATTACTTACATGGATCAAGGAAAGGTTTGATTGCATATGGAAAGCATGGAAGGTTAATGAAGTTGATTGGGGACCAAATCCAAGTATTCCCAACGTCCTGCACCTGGACACCACGTCACTTTTGGTCCAAGGAAAGAAAGAGATCAAATCCAACACGTTTTGGGGCTGGATTCGGACTCCAGGACAGCTCCAACTTGTGATGTTCACCACAGTCGCATACGGACTCGGATTGGGACGTTCTAGCACTTTTTGGAAAGCTTATCAAGTCTATTTTCCAACGGATCTAGACTCATGGCTATATCTTATCCGATGCTTCGCGCAATCGTCGTTTCAACGCCGGGGCCTTTTCTGCCTTTGGTGCTGTGTCACCCTATTTTGGGCTGATGGCCCATGTATCAAGTTGGGTTCATTAGGGACGTGTCCTAGGGTTGGAGAACGACCCCAACACCCCCTGGTTGTTCCCCTAGGTATTAATAAGGATTAGAGCCGCCACAAACAGATGGGGTTTTGTTTTGTTGAAAGTTTAGCCATTGCTACTTCCTTGTAGACGCGTGTGTCGACTAGACCATCCGTTCGACTCGATTCAGAACCCCAACTTTGTGATTTCAGATTGGTTTTCATCTCCATATTTGCAATTGAGTTGCTTGTTCTACTTGTTCTTACTTGTTCCTCGATTGCTTGCAGGAATTACCCTAGTGGTTTGGTTGATCGTGTTCCACAAGATCGCGACGGCTGTTGGAGGTGGTGTATCGGTTGCTAAGGCGCAGCATCCTTGGATGGTTGTAGTCGGGCCGTGAACGTCATCTCCATCCCCAAATCGAGTTATCTCACGCCTCTCATCAAAAGATCAGGATTCACCCTAGTGGGTCCATATCAGTTGGTAATCAGAGCAAGGTTGATCGGTGAGAGACTTCTAGTTCTTTGCTGTTTTTAATCTCCTATGGTCCAGAAAAAGCCAAAACAAAATTAGTAGATTAGTTCTTCATAATCCCAAAACCCCTTTGAGCTTAATACTATTACTGCTTAGTTATGGCTTATTGAATTAATGGTTGCATCGTCGTGCAAGTTGCTGGTCTTAGCGTCTAGTCGTTTAGAGTTTCGAGTTCTAGTCATGTTTCTGTCACCATCGCAGATTTGAGTTTATTTGTTTCTCTAGGAATCCGAGTGGATTTTCAAATTCCTTTGTTTTGTTTACCACCATTATCCTAGCCACGTCCTTGGAGGTTTCATCCACGTCCATATTTCCATCTACAAAAAGGAAATCCAACAAGATCAAGATAGAATTCGATTCGGAGTCCTGTTTTATCTTGAAAACAAAAGCACCATATTTCCTTTGTCAGGAGTTTGAATAGGGAGTTTAAATACAATCTGGAAACCTTAACTTGTCCTCTTTCCAACGGATCAGAGCTTGGTCCCAAATTCATTCTGAGCGCTTCGCAATTGCCCTAGAGATTTGCGCGTCTTTCCTTTGTTATTTCTTGTTGCAAAATTTCAGTTTTGTGCTAGTTGAAAGAAAAAAAACAGAAGAAAAAAAAAGACAGAAAGAAAGAAAAGAAAGAAAGAAAAGAAAGACAGAAAGAAAGAAAGAAAAGAAAGAGAAAGAAGAAGAGGAGTTTTTCTTTTGTTGTTATTCCTGTCCTTGTAATCCTTCTTTGCTGCTGCTCAGTGACTTCGTTTGTGTCCAGGCTCGCGTCTCTAGCATGTACTAGCCTAGGACCAGCATAATAACGTCGTTGAGCGTTTGTTCAATTTGCTTGCAACTAACGTGGTTCTAGTACTTCCTTGCTTTAGCCCACCTATAGCTCCACATATTTCGACTACAGCTTGACAGGTGTTGTTGTTGCGGCACCGATACACTTCACTCCACGGTTGTAGACTTGTTGGTTGCCGTCACCTCCTGTTTGGCTTGGTAAGAACTTGTAAGGGCTTGTTTTAACAAGTTGAGTTTGAGAGAATTACATCTGACACATCCTAGTAGTTGATAGGAGGATACATATTATTTTTGTGTTTCTTGTTTCCTACTAATCATGGCAGGTGATATGGAGATTTTTGAGCTGTTGAAACTAGACCCTCATATTCAGGATGTCATTCAACATTTGCCATTATATAATGGTAAGTTTGATCCTCAAGCTTACATTGATTGGGAGTTAAAAGTAGATAATGAATTTGATGAGCATGACCTATCCGAGAAACAAAAGATTTGTATTGCCTCTAATATTTTGATTGAATATGCTTTGTGTTGATGCAAAAGTGAATCTGCAAACACAAAGGGCTAATACCTGAAATCGATATCCAAAGCGTGCCAGTCGATTTGACCTGTTAATCGACAAGGATGAAGATACAAGCACTTTGGTCCTGACAACAGCGATACGCCCGGAAGTCACGGCCAAGAGGTACTCACAAGGAACTCGAGGATCGACAAAGATTGCACTTAGAGCAATGCAACTCGCCGAATCGATGAGAACTCGTAAAAAGGAAAAATATGCAAATTGACGAAGTCGCCGAAAAGTAGATGTAAATAAGAGTAAAAGCTGGTTTTTGATGTATTGATTGATCTCCTATTACATTGCCCTTCACTCTATATTTATACCCTGATCTATAGAAACATAACCAAATACGACTAGGACACTAAATCTAAATCTAAGGAAAAGAACATGACTTTGACACAACTCAGACTCTACTAATCGTAAACAAGGAAATCAACTCCTATTTTATTCCATAGTCCGCCTTAATCACGATGGTATTCTTATTGATCTCCTTTTCACCGGCACAGCCCCTGTTCCATCGGCAGCAACCTTCGATCTCCTTCCATCGGTACATTCCCTGTTTCATCGGCTACAGTCTTCATACCTTCCTTCATCGGTACATTCCCTTATCTCATCGGCAATAGTCTCCAAACCCTCTTCCATCGGCATCAGCAATAACACCCTTAACCTCATCGGCAACATTCCAAATTAAATTCATACACTGTCACCGCTTAAAAACAAACTTATTCTCCTTGGCTATGAATTTACACGGCAATTTTTCCCTTGCTGATAAGCCTTTCCTGATCATCTTGACACGTGCTAAAAACGATGTCAACACATGCCCCCCAATTTCGGAGTATAAGATACTGATGCTCCGAAATTTACTCCTACTGATGCTTGCTATTATCTATTTCTTTAACCCATTCTCCAAGCATAACACGATTTGTTGCCAAATTCAATCAAATCTAGATCCAATCCATGTATCTCAATATATATCGCATATTTTCCAACCTCCTTTGCCTTAACTACGGTTGAGATACCAAAATAACAATCCACCAACAAGATCTTACCGCAACGCCTCATTTTTAGAACTGAAAAATCTTGTATCAAGATATCCTTCAAGTCATGATTACTTGCCGTCAAATCTTCTGCACCATCCCTTGATTGTCGTGCGAACAGTTACCATATCCAACTGAACCACCTCGATCCATCCGCATACGGCATAGAGATAAGTCAAGAATACCCCTACTCCAAATAACCTATAAATAGATTCCTCCGGGCTGTTCATCTTCTACCTTCAAACTCCACCCTTTGGCATTCTCACTCCGGCGGCAACCCTAACCAACGACCGCGCGTCTTCAACTCATCAGAACCATCATCATCTTCAAGTTCCCAGCTTGTGCCCTCATCCTCCTGAAGCAATGGCTGTTAATTTCGACGTCCCTGCGGTTTGTTCTTCCTCTCATTACTTTTACTTTAATCTTTTCGGTTTCCTGCGAATTCTTATAGTCAACATCTTTCTTTCTCTTTCATTTTCTTGGTCCTTCAAACCTAGGAACTTCGCAACACACTGGTGATTCCAACCCATCAACCTCCCCTCCATTGCTTAGGTCCGATGGGCAACCCAGATCCAACTGATTTGATTAATGCAGAGGCAAATCGTATTCCCTTCAAATCTCAGAATTTCTCTTTGAATCTGTGGAAAGACACGTTCCGTTCTTGGCCCAAACCCACCAAAGGGTGGAAAAACTGGTTTCTAAGGGTCAACAGATCAATGCAAGTGTTCTGGGCAGAACGAAAAATAGATCAGTGTATCAGGCTGTCCATTGCCGATATGCAAAAGAATGAATCCATGATGATAGCTGCTGCTCAGTTTTGGTCTGACACCACCAACACCTTCATGTTCGGTCATGGCCCATGTGCCCCTACTCTTGTCGATGTATACATGCTCACAGGCTTAGACATCTCAACTGTCGATGAAGGCCATATTTTTGGCAGAAAAGCTGAATACAGAGTAACTACACGCAACATCAGCGGCTGGACGGGATATATCTAGGAGTATCAAAAGACTGGCACCGTCAATCAAAGGGAGCATGCCACATTCCTGAACATGTGGCTGGAAAAGTTTATTTTCTACGGACGATCGGTAGGACCAACTAACGCTTTCCTCCCAGCAGCAGAACTCTTGGCCAACGGTGTCAGATTCCCACTTGGCCGATATCTCCTGAGCTCAACCTACCACCTTCTCCACCAAGTATCTCAGAAGCTTATACTTGGCGAACCCATCGGCAATTTGGGAGGCCCATGGTGGTTTGTTAATATGTGGTTAAACGCTCACATGCACAAGCGTTTACAGTGGGATCTCTTTGCTCAGGAATTCCCACGAGAAATTCCCGAAGAGTACGTCCTTAGGGATGATGAATCGGCAACACGCCCCCCTCTCAACTTCGGTGAAGCAATCATCGTCCTTCCCGGAACAGAAGCCAATGAGGACCAAATCGGCAGATTTTTTCAAACTTTCTACCATGGCCTCCCCCGTGACCTCAGGGCTTGGGTGCCTTATATTGATGAGGATAACAAGTTCCCTCTCCTCTTCAATTTTGCCGATAGTGATCTGAACCAAGACAATGATCTCATGATGGCCATTATCACCCCCAGAGCAATCCCAGTCAACACATTTGGCAGCGGGAAAGCCTCTCACATTACTTATGAATTCTACAATCCATCAGCAGTATCTCGCCAGCTGGCCTTTGGGCAATTACCCATCAAACTATGCTATGCCGATGTGATTAGGCCCAGAGAAATCATTACTACTGGAACTGAATGGAGCAGAATAGTAAGACTTGCTCCCGATGCCGATATTTCAAATGTCGATCTCTCCGCCTGGTCACCAGCATCCTTCATAACAGAGTCATATAAGCAATGGTGGCAGGAGTGGAAGGAACAGTTGTTCTCAACGTCTGTTCACACATATCAGCACCTGATCGACCCTGACTATGCTATTCCTGATAACGCAATAAGTTCCTTTTAACTTTTGCCCTTTCCCTTCTTTTTATTATGTACATCGGTAGCTAATCTTCCTTGAAACAGGCTGATGATCCAGTTCCACCAACAAGCAAAAGTGGAAAACCCTTCAACCTCCATCCAGCATCTCCAGTCTCAGCAATCGGCTACAATGCCCCCACCTTAGAAGCCTTGACCTTCCAAAGGGCTCGCACCAAAATTGGCACTTCCAGACCAAGACTAGGAACATCCAGGGCTTCTCCAAAGGCTGCTGCTTCAAGCCTGATCAAGGCTTTTAAGGTAACAATCTTGCTTACTCTCTTTTCTGCCGATACACTTCATATTAATACATAACTATCAGGGTGTACAGATTGCAGCTGGATCATCATCGGCAACTTTACCAAGCACTGCAACTTCTACCCCTCCTTCAGAGGTATTCTCTTGTTTTTTCATTTTTTCTCTATTAAATATCCAATCTTACATCTGTTTTTGCAGCAACAAATGGACACATCGGTGAGCACACCAAGCATGCAGGCTCCCCAACCAACAGATGTTGATGCCCCCCAGCCAGTTGTTGTTGAAGCACAACCAAAACGTAAAGCTTTGACCGATGCTGAGGCTCAACAGAAACGACAAAAACCTACACCAGCCCCTGCGTCTGCTCCAACACCCGTCGATCAGCCCTCTGAACAAATTGCTCCTGCCCAAGATACATCATCGGCAATTATACCTCAAGGGCCGACTACCGATGTGGTCATAGAAGACATTCCATCGGCATCTTCTGCCGATCCTTCGCATGACCCTTTACAAGCTGCTCCCTCAAGCCAAGCTCAAGAAATCGCCCTGAAGCAGGTAAACCAATCAATTACTTGGTTTATTATATCCCCAAATATCATAAACAGGATTTCTAATTCTCTTTATCTCATAGGAACAAGACTCTCCCGATAGCTTATTCTCTTTTGCTATCGATGTTTCTGATGACGACGGAGAAGAAGCGAGTTCCTCCCTGGCTTTGGGAACAATATCATCAGACACCTATGGCAAGCTGGAAACCCTTCTAAATCTGCTACAGCAAGACACTGCCCGATTGGTGATCGACTCGGATCCTGCGAGGTCTATCTTCAAAGCGATCCGCGGCCAAGTCCCCGCTAATATTGAAGAAATCATCTTTCCAGCAGTCCATCTGGAGAGCAGACAGCTTCAATATCAAAGGGCCGTTCATCGTATTGCTGACAGAGCAGCTCAATCTCAACTTAAAGAAGAAATGCTACAGCTGAAGCAGACTACCGATGAGAAGCATAAGAACATCAACAATTTGCAAGCCTCCAGTGCCGATATTAGACAGAAAATCTCAGATCTATCGGCAAAGAAAGCAGCCCTGCTAGCTGAACTGGAAAAGGTTGAGACAGCTCTGACTCAAGCTAAACAAGAAGAAGACCAGCTTCCCGACGCCATTAAAGCCCTTCAACAGGAACGAGATGCTCAAGCTCGCAAGGCCTTGGCCTTGAAAAAGAAAATCAAGCCTGTGGAAGGAAGTGCCGATGAAGATGCCAAAGAGTTAAAAGAAGCCGATGAAATTCGCCTGTGTGCGATATCAGCCATCCAGGCTTTGTTAAATTAGCGCATCGGCACAATTGATACTTTGTTTTAACTCCAGCCGATAGGATTGTTATCGGCAACTATACTTTTTATGCATCTATCCAGATACTAGGGTAATATTTCTTTAAATATTTTCTATTTAACGCTCTGGGAAATACAACTCCTTCGAGAGTTTCAAGAATATACGCATTATCAGGAACAGACTGATTTATCCGATATGGACCTTCCCAATTAGGAGACCATTTGCCAAACTTAGAACTTTTAGTCCCAATCGGTAAAATCCATTTCCAGACTAATTCACCATCGGCAAATTCCTTTACCTTCACTTTCTTGTCACACCACTTAGCTACCCTCTTCTTATTCTCCTCGATGTTAACCAAAGCTTTTAACCGATGACCTGCTACATCTTCCAATTCATCTTTCATAAGAATATCATATTCATCGGCTGTCAGTTGATTCTGAAAGCGCATTCGCCTAGATCGAATCTTAATCTCCCAAGGTAATACTGCATCGTGTCCATACACCAATTGATAAGGTGATACCTTGGTTGCACCATGACATGCCATCCGATATGACCACAAAGCTTCATTTAATATTGTATGCCACTTTTTAGGATATTCTTTGATCTTGCGCTTAATAAGTTTGATAATTCCCTTATTAGATGCTTCAGCCTGGCCATTAGCTTGGGCATAATATGGTGAAGAATTCAAAACTTTAATTCCCATACTTATAGCAAACTCATCAAATTCACCTGATGTAAACATAGTGCCCTGATCGGTAGTGATGGTTTGAGGGATGCCAAATCGGTAAACAATATGCTCCTTCACAAAATCAACCATGTTAGCCGATGTCACCTTTTTCAAAGGAATTGCTTCAACCCACTTTGTGAAATAATCGGTAGCAACCAGAATAAACTTATGCCCTTTACTCGATGGTGGATAAATTTGACCGATGAGATCAATAGCCCAACCCCTAAACGGCCAAGGTTTAATTATGGGATTCATAGCCGATGCGGGTGCTCTTTGAATATTACCGAATTTTTGACATTCCTGACATCCTCTAAAATATTTAAAACAATCCTCAAGAATAGCCGGCCAATAATATCCATTTCTTCTGATCATCCATTTCATCTTAAATGCTGACTGATGAGCCCCACATACTCCTTCATGAATTTCACTCATCAGGCTTTTTGATTCCTCTATGCTAACACACCTGAGTAAAACTCCATCTATGGTACGGTAATATAATTCATCATCGAGGAGTACATACTTTGTCGCTTGGAACCTTATGTGTCTTTCAACCTTTTTGATGGATCCTTTAAATAATCAATGATTTCCTTTCTCCAGTCATCGGCATCAGCCACCAATGTCAATGCTTCTTGAACAGGTTGATATCCTGAAGCATGCTGAGCCAATCGGTTAGCCTCTTCATTATGCATCCGGGAAATATGCTCCAGATGAAAACTCCTAAACCCTTTTAACAATTCCAAACACCTTTCATGATATGAAATTAGAATTTCACTTCGGCATTCATAAACCCCAATCAACTGATTTATAACTAGCATAGAATCACCAAAGACCTTAACAGCATCAGCCTGAATTTCTTTAAGCAATTCTAACCCTTTTATCAGGGCTTGGTACTTAGCTTGATTGTTTGTCGATGTAGCAACGATCGGCAATGAGAATTCATACTTCTTCCCCTGAGGGGAAATCAACACGATGCCGATGCCTGCCCCTTCACCACAAGTAGACCCATCAAAGAAAAGTGTCCATGGAGCAACTTCCAAAGAATCCACCGTGTTGCAATGTTGAGTAACAAAATCGGCCATAACTTATCCTTTAACTGCCTTAGCTGATTCATAACGTAGGTCAAATTCTGATAACGCTAAAATCCATTTACCAATCCTACCATTTAATATCGGCATAGATAGCATATATTTGACTACATCATTTTTGCATACAACAGTACATTCAGCCGATAGTAAATAATGCCTCAATTTACTACAGGAGAAATATAAACATAAGCATAATTTCTCAATGGCCGAATACCTGGTTTCAGCATCTATTAATCGTCTGCTCAAATAATAGATAACACGCTCCTTTCCTTCAAATTCTTGAATAAGAGCTGAACCGATAACAGTATCTTCAGTTGATAAATATAATCTGAAAGGTTTTCTGTGCTGGGGTGGAACTAACACTGGAGGATTTGTTAAATAACTCTTAATCTGATCTAAAGTCAATTGTTGTTCATCCCCCCATTTAAACTCCTGATCGGCTTTCAATTTTAATAATGGACTGAAAGCTTTGATCTTGCCTGACAGATTAGATATAAACCTTCTGATGAAATTAATCTTACCGATCAAGGATTGTAATTCAGTCTTATCGGCAGGAGCAACAACCTTGTTGATTGCCTCAATAGATTTCCTACTAATTTCAATGCCCCTCTGATGCACCATAAAACCCAAGAATTGTCCTGCCGATACACCAAATGCACATTTATTGGGATTCATCTTTAATCCATGTTTTCTTGTGCACTCCAGTATCTTCCGTAGATCGGTTAGATGCTTTGTGATGTCTCCAGACTTAATCACTATGTCATCAATGTAGATTTCTACCAATGTGCCGATATATTCATGGAAAATAAAGTTCATAGCTCTTTGATAAGTAGCACCGGCATTTTTCAAACCAAATGTCATAACTATCCACTCAAATAATCCCACATGACCTGGACATCTAAAAGCAGTCTTGGAAATATCTTCTTCAGCCATGAATATTTGGTTATAACCCGCATTTCCATCCATGAAACTAATAATCTGATGCCCTGCTGCAGCATCAATCAATAAATCAGCAATCGGCATTGGATAACCATCCATCGGTGTGGCCTTATTAAGATTCCTGAAATCAATACAAACACGGAGTTTTCCATTGTTCTTATATACAGGAACCACATTAGAAATCCACTCTGCATATCGACACTGCCGAATAAACTTTGCCTCAATTAACTTGGTTATTTCGGCCTTAATATCAGGGAGTATATTAGGATTGCATCGGCGAGCCGGCTGCTGATGTGGCCGAAATCCAGATTTAATAGGCAACCGATGTTCAACTATAGATCGGTCTAATCCAGGCATTTCAGTATAATCCCAAGCAAAACAATCTTTATATTCCTTTAACAAATCAACTAGTTGCTGTTTACACTTGGAATCTAACTTAGAGCTAATAAAAGTGGGCCTTGGCCTATCGCCTTCACCAATATCTACTTCTATTAAATCATCTGCCGATGTAAATCCTTGACCTAATTTTTCATCATCGGCAAATCTATCCATTAAAACTCTTCTTCAGAACCGACTGCTTGGATCGGTAGAATTTCATAATCGGCAATCTTGAGGAACTCCTTTTCCCAGGCTTCTCCCGATATGCACTTGGTTCGTTCATAAGTATCTGATTCTGCCGATGCAATGATATAAGAAGAGTCACCAGGAACAACTTCAATCTTATCTCCAATCCATTGTACCAGACATTGATGCATTGTAGAAGGAACACAACAATTAGCATGAATCCAATCCCTTCCCAAAAGTAAATTATATGCACCCTTGCCATTAATAACAAAGAAAGTTGTCGGCAAAGTTTTACTGCCGATGGTCAACTCAACACATACTACCCCTTTAGCTGATGACACATGGCCTTCAAAATCCTTTAGCATCATATCGGTCTTAGTTAAGTCTTGATCTCCCTTACCAAGCTTCCGATACATCACATAAGGAATGATATTAATCGCAGCTCCTCCATCAATAAGTATCTTAGATACAGGCTGCCCATCAACTCTGCCTTTTACAAACAAAGCCTTGAGGTGTTGTCTCTCATCATCAGCAAGCTTCTCAAAAACAACCATCATTGGATCTAACATTAATTGAGCTATCTGATCAGAGGAAATAGCCTCTTCTTCGCTGTCAGACAGAGCCAAAAATTCCATCGGCAACATAAACACCATATTGACATCTGTCGATGGACCTTTATTCTTGTGCCTTATCTGCCACTGCTGGTCACCAGATCTCTCATTGGAGGGGCTTTCTTCTTGATATAAATCTTTTTGACGCTCTCGCTGCATTTTTCTCTTCTGTGTCTTTGTCAAACCTTCTGGACACCATTGAGGAAGCTTAGTTTTCCACACTGGCTGATAAGTCCTAGTTGTCTCCACACGACGTATATTAGGATCCCTGTAAAATATTTCTTCATCAGGAACTCTTGCATTTGCCATCTCTTCGAGTTCCTCTTGGTTCCTTGGAAAATATGTAACGCGTTTACCAAGCCTTTCGTGCACACTGAGCCTGCCCCCCAGCCGATCATGTACTGATGCTCTCCTTCTGATCGGCTCATTAATGAGCAAACCTTGATTACCAAATTGAAACCTTCTTGCAGGATGATTATCTCCATAATAGCCATTGCACTCTGGACAATTTTCAACTGTAGGTAACTTAATACCTTCTTCCCAACAATGAATAAAAAACGGACAATTCCAATGATCCTTATGCCGATTCCACTCTTCTTGACGCCTTTCCTCTTGTTGTCGTTGATACTGGTCCCTTCGCTAACGCCAACCTTCCTGTTGTCTTCGATGAGTAATCACGACGCCAGATCGAGGAGGCCTTCTAGAACCGCCACTTTCCGTCAATAGCCCCTTGCCTTTTGCATCATCGGTAGTTATCCGATGTTGGGGATCTACTGATGCATTCTTTTCAGCAGCTACCGATGTCAACACCTTAATTTTCCCTTCAGCATCCAACATATTTGCTGGAAAAGGATGTTGATCAATTTTCATTGGCTTTTGAATCTTGGAATTGCCAAATTTTATCCTGCCAGACTCAATAGCTAACTGCAATTGCTGTCTAAACACCTTGCACTCATTGGTACTGTGTGAAGTTGCATTGTGCCACTTGCAATACAGCATATGCTTCAACTCTTCTGCCGATGGGATCACATGATTGGGTGACAATTTAATCTGGCCCTCCTAAAGCAAAAGATCAAATATTTTATCGGCTTTGGTGACATCAAAAGTAAACTTTTCTGGTTCTTTGTGACCAAAGGGACAAGATATCGGCTTCTTATTCTTAACCCACTCTGCCAAACCGATAACTGGTTCATTATCTGAATCAGAATCTTCCGCCTCTTCAACAAATGAAACTTTCTTGTTCCAATTTCTCTTAGGTTCAAAAACTCTAGTGTCTTGATCAGAAATCCTTTGTACTAAATGACTTAGGCTTTTGAACTCCTGAGAAGCATATCTGTCCTTAAGGTGTGGTAATAATCCCTGAAAGGCTAAATCGGCAAGCTGCCGATCATCCAATACCAAACTATAACATTTGTTCTTTACATCTCGTAGCCTTTGCACAAAACCTTCTACCGATTCATCATTGCGCTGTCTCATCTTTACCAAATCGGTAAGCTTCTTTTCATGAATTCCAGCAAAGAAATACTTATGAAATTGCTTTTCCAGATCAGCCTAGGTGTAAATGCTGATCCGGATAGAGATGACGAGAACAGACGAACTCTCAATTCATCTCTACAAGCTGCCTCTCCACATTGAATAATAAAATGATTAACATGCTCCATGGTTGATGTATCGTCTTGCCCAGAGAATTTAGTGAAATCTGGCACTTTGTAACGATTTGGGAGAGGAATTAAATCATATGCCGGAGGATACGGAGTCCGATATGAATAGGTATTAACCTTGGGCTTGATCCCAAATTGATCCCTCATAATTTCTGCTATCTTATCGGCCCAAAAAACATCGACATCTTGCTGACGATATGGTTGAATCTCTGCTGGAGGTATCTGTTGATACCCTTCTGCATACCTTTGTTGCCCACGATCTCCAGCAATTGGCATATTTGCTACTAACTGTGGTTCATTAACCTGCTAAAAAGGATTCATCGGCTGAGCTGCCGATGCTTGATTCTGAAAACCAGCATGCACGTGACCTTGATGAACTCCTGTGGCTTGCTGACTTGGCTGAACTGTATGTTGAGTAGGAAACTGCCCTGACCAATTATTAGTATTCATCGGCACAAAGTTTGCCAATGGCTGGTAGCTTGTTGGCATTGCTGGATAATTACATCCAACTTGAGGCATAACCTGAACTCCAGGTTGACTGGTGATAGAAGCCTTCTGCTGCATCGGTAACAAATTTGCCGATGGACTTGAGCTAGATGTTTGACCCAAAGACGCCTGAAAACCTCCTAGACTCGGTTGTACAGTAGTTGTAATATATTGAGGCGCTTGGGCTATCGGCAAACCAGCCGATGGGATAGGAGTTTTTCCTGCTGCGTCAAACACTTGAGATAATCCGTGATTGACAGTAGATGGCTTCGGAGGCATACCATATCCCCACCAATTAGCAGGAGTTTGATTACTCTGTGGTATAGGACCTGATAAAGCTGATGCTGATAGATCTGTACCAAGCTAAACTCGTCCTGATAATGCTGAATCTGGACGCACCGGAGTAGACTGTGCATTAGATAATCCTGCTGATACTGGAGGAGAAGAAATCTCTATACCCGCAGTGGCTAGAGGAGCCGATGGAGCAACAGTAGATGCTGCTTCTGGTTGATGATAAGCAGGCCCGACGTAATGATGTGACGCTTGCCCTTCTTTGAAAGTTCGAATCACAGCATTATGAACAATATTGGACAGCACATTGGAGTGATTAATTAAAGCATGATTCACCGCAGAATTAACCATCTCTTGAAGTTTACCAGGATTAGGATCAAAGGTAACTTGCCGAGGCAACGGCAAGTCCTGCTTCTGGATGACTTGTCCACTTTTGTTCACGCTGAATGACTTCAAGCAAAGCTGTCTATATTCTTCAATAGCCCTCTCCATAGCCTGCTTCTGATCGTCCTTAAGATCTTCTTCTGTTACTGCGATGATATTCCCAGCATCAATCTCATGATTAGGCATCTTGACTAGATCTGTCCCACTGGGCGTGCCAAAAGATGTGTTGATGCAAAAGTGAATCTGCAAACACAAAGGGCTAATACCCGAAATCGATATCCAAAGCGTGCCAGTCGATTTGACCTGTTAATCGACAAGGATGAAGATACGAGCACTTTGGTCCTGACAACAGCGATACGCCCGGAAGTCACGGCCAAGAGGTACTCACGCGGAACTCGAGGATCGACAAAGATTGCACTTAGAGCAATGCAACTCGCCGAATCGATGAGAACTCGTAAAAAGGAAAAATATGCAAATTGACGAAGTCGCCGAAAAGTAGATGTAAATAAGAGTAAAAGCTGGTTTTTGATGTATTGATTGATCTCCTATTACATTGCCCTTCACTCTATATTTATACCCTGATCTATAGAAACATAACCAAATACGACTAGGACACTAAATCCAAATCTAAGGAAAAGAAGATGACTTTGACACAACTCAGACTCTACTAATCGTAAACAAGGAAATCAACTCCTATTTTATTCCATAGTCCGCCTTAATCACGATGGTATTCTTATTGATCTCCTTTTCACCGGCACAGCCCCTGTTCCATCGGCAGCAACCTTCGATCTCCTTCCATCGGTACATTCCCTGTTTCATCTGCTGCAGTCTTCATACCTTCCTTCATCGGTACATTCCCTTATCTCATCGGCAACAGTCTCCAAACCCTCTTCCATCGGCATCGGCAATAACACCCTTAACCTCATCGGCAACATTCCAAATTAAATTCATACACTGTCACCGCTTAAAAACAAACTTATTCTCCTTGGCTATCAATTTACACGGCAATTTTTCCCTTACTGATTAGCCTTTCCTGATCATCTTGACACGTGCTAAAAACGATGTCAACACTTTGCTCGAATGGAAACACATTTGTAGGCACATCAAAGTTCCAGAATCTTGGAAAGACTTCAAATTTCTTTTTAGAGATGCATTCGTTCCTGCATATTATGTTGATTATTTGCTTGCAAAATTAGACAACTTGAAGCAGGGTAACAAGACTGTGAAACAATACTACCATAATTTTATGATTTGTATCATGTTTGGTGGATTGGATGAATGCATGGAAGATGTTATGAGTAGATTCATGAGAGGGCTCAATTCTGAAATTCGAACCTTATTAATTAGCAAATCATATTACCATATTGGTCAATTGTTTTGTCTGGCTCTCAATGCTGAAAAAGAGATTCTATTATCTGTGAATACTTGCCAGAATGATGTGACCCATAATGTCCAAAATTTATCCACTCTGCATGCTAATGAAGAGCAACAAATAGTGGAACCCACTACTAATTTTCCTTTGTCACAAATTGGATTACTCGCGGTTCCTTGTGATAAAGAGGAGTTGTGTGTTGATGATTCTTTTACTCCTATGCCACAAGTAGCAAATAAGTGTGATACTTTTGGTTTGGAACCATACAAATGTGCTGAAGATAAGCTTTTTCATCCTATTACATGTGCACAAGATGAACTGAATTTGTTGTCCTCTTTAAATACTTTGGGTTATATTGAATTTGATATTCTGTGTAATCTAAATTGTCTAAAAGAGAAACTTAAATTTGATTCTATTTTGTCAAGTTTTAATCATTGTTCGCTTCATGCAATTGGCAAATATGACAACAAAGGAGAATATTTGGTGCATAAAGTTTATATTTGCTCTAATCTGAAATATCCTTTTGGGCCACAATACCATGATCAAATTGAGGGCTGCACTAACACTAATGATGTCTTGCAAAGTTTTCTAGTTTTTCCCAAATGCAACAGGATAAATATCAAGAAGGGGAGCACGGTTCACTTTTACCTACAACACATCCTCCAACAAAGGTCAAACCGAGGACGGTTTGCTGTCAAGAAGGGGAGAATGATGAGGACATCATTGGCTCAAATATGACCATGTCAACCACTTCTATACCAAAGGTGCAACCATTCTATATGAGGCTTATCATTGATGCATTTGATGAATTGGTGCTCCACCATAAAATGTGTATATTTTCAGTTTTAGAATTACTTACATGGATCAAGGAAAGGTTTGATTGCATATGGAAAGCATGGAAGGTTAATGAAGTTGATTGGGGACCAAATCCAAGTATTCCCAACGTCCTGCACCTGGACACCACGTCACTTTTGGTCCAAGGAAAGAAAGAGATCAAATCCAACACGTTTTGGGGCTGGATTCGGACTCCAGGACAGCTCCAACTTGTGATGTTCACCACAGTCGCATACGGACTCGGATTGGGACGTTCTAGCACTTTTTGGAAAGCTTATCAAGTCTATTTTCCAACGGATCTGGACTCATGGCTATATCTTATCCGATGCTTCGCGCAATCGTCGTTTCAACGCCGGGGCCTTTTCTGCCTTTGGTGCTGTGTCACCCTATTTTGGGCTGATGGCCCATGTATCAAGTTGGGTTCATTAGGGACGTGTCCTAGGGTTGGAGAACGACCCCAACACCCCCTGGTCGTTCCCCTAGGTATTAATAAGGATTAGAGCCGCCACAAACAGATGGGGTTTTGTTTTATTGAAAGTTTAGCCATTGCTACTTCCTTGTAGACGCGTGTGTCGACTAGACCATCCGTTCTACTCGATTCAGAACCCCAACTTTGTGATTTCAGATTGGTTTTCATCTCCATATTTGCAATTGAGTTGCTTGTTCTACTTGTTCTTGCTTGTTCCTCGATTGCTTGCAGGAATTACCCTAGTGGTTTGGTTGATCGTGTTCCACAAGATCGCGACGGCTGTTGGAGGTGGTGTATCGGTTGCTAAGGCGCAGCATCCTTGGATGGTTGTAGTCGGGCCGTGAACGTCATCTCCATCCCCAAATCGAGTTATCTCACGCCTCTCATTGAAAGATAGTCCATAAACCCTAGCGGGTTCATATCACCTAGGCGATGAGGCTCAAGTGGAAGCTCGATTCAGTCCATTTGGAGATAGTGGTAATCTTGATGCAAGATAGGTGCACGGTTTGCACCGACCGTACTAGTTGCCCGAATATCGTTTTGGACACACCGGATGGAACTACTAGGTGACGTGGGTCATGTGGAATCTTATTTTGGTCCGTTTAGAGATAGGGTTAGTGTCAGTGCAAGATAGGTGCACAGTTTGCGCCAAACATACCATTGGCTCAGAAATAGTTTTGGACACACCCCGTGGTACTCCTTGGCGACAAGACTCAAGTGCAAGCTCGGTTCAATCCATTTGGAGATATATACCATAGGCTCAGAAATTGTTTTGGTCACATCCGGTGGTACTCCTAGGTGATGAGGCTCCAGTGGAAGCTCGATTCAGTCCATTTGGAATAGTGGTCATCTTGATGCAAGATAGGTGCACGGTTTGCACCAAACAGCTGTAGGCTCAGAAACTATTTTGGATGCACCTAGTGGTACTCCTAGGTGACGAGACTCAAGTGAAAGCTCGGTTCAGCCCATTTGGAGATAGTGGTAATCTTGACGCAAGATAGATGCATGGTTTGCACCGAGCGTACTAGAGGCTCGAATATCTTTTTGGACGCACCGGATGGAACTACTAGGTGACGTGGGTCATGTGAAATCTCCTTTTGGTCCGTTTAGAGATAGGGTTAGTGTGAGTGCAAGATAGGTGCACGGTTTGTGCCAAACATACCATTGGCTCAGAAATCGTTTTGGACACACCCCGTGGTACTCCTTGGTGACGAGACTCAAGTGCAAGGTCGGTTCAATCCGTTTGGAGATAGTGTTAATCTTGATGCAAGATAGGTGCACGGTTTGCGCCAAATATACCATAGGCTCAGAAATTATTTTGAACACACCCGGTGGTACTCCTACGTGACGAGGCTCAAGTGGAAGCTCGATTCAATCCATTTGGAGATAGGGGTAATCTTAACGCAAGATAGGTGCACGGTTTGCACCAAACAACTATAGGCTCAGAAATCATTTTGGATGCACCTAGTGGTACTCCTAGGTGACGAGACTCAAGTGGAAGCTTGGTTCAGCCCATTTGCATATAGTGGTAATCTTGACGCATGATAGGTGCACGGGTTGCACCAAACAACTAAAGGCTCAAAAATCATTTTGGATACACCCAGTGGTACTCCTGGTGACGAGACTCAAGTGGAAGCTCGGTTCAGCCCATTGGAGATAGTGGTAACCTTGACGCAAGATAGGTGCATGGTTTGCACCGAGCGTACTAGAGGTTCGAATATCATTTTGGACGCTCTCGATGGAACTACTAGGTGACGTGGGTCATGTGGAATCTTGTTTTGGTCTGTTTAGAGGTAGGGTTAGTGTATGTGTAAGATATGTGCACGGTTTGCACCAAACGTACCCTTGGCTCAGAAATCGTTTTGGACGTACCCCGTGGTACTCCTTGGTGACGAGACTCAAGTGCAAGCTCGGTTCAATACGTTTAGAGATAGTGGTAATCTTAACGCAAGATAGGTGCACAGTTTGCGCCAAATATACCATAGGCTCAGAAATTGTTTTGGACACACCCGGTTATACTCCTACGTGATGAGGCTCAAGTGGAAGCTCGATTCAGTCCATTTGGAGATAGTGGTAATCTTGACGCAAGATAGGTGCACGGTTTGCACCGACCGTACTAGTTGCCCGAATATCGTTTTGGACACACCGGATGGAACTACTAGGTGACGTGGGTCATGTGGAATCTTGTTTTGGTCCGTTTAGAGATAGGGTTAGTGTCAGTGCAAGATAGGTGCACAGTTTGCGCCAAACATACCATTGGCTCAGAAATAGTTTTGGACACACCCCGTGGTACTCCTTGGCGACAAGACTCAAGTGCAAGCTCGGTTCAATCCGTTTGGAGATATATACCATAGGCTCAGAAATTGTTTTGGACACATCTGGTGGTACTCCTAGGTGATGAGGCTCAAGTGGAAGCTCGATTCAGTCCATTTGGGATAGTGGTCATCTTGACGAAGAAAGGTGCACGGTTTGCACCAAACAGCTGTAGGCTCAGAAATCATTTTGGATGCACCTAGTGGTACTCCTAGGTGACGAGACTCAAGTGGAAGCTCGGTTCAGCCCATTTGGAGATAGTGGTAATCTTGACGCAAGATAGGTGCATGGTTTGCACCGAGCGTACTAGAGGCTCGAATATCTTTTTGGACGCACCGGATGGAACTACTAGGTGACGTGGGTCATGTGGAATCTCCTTTTGGTCTGTTTAGAGATAGGGTTAGTGTCAGTGCAAGATAGGTACACGGTTTGCGCCAAACATACCATTGGCTTAGAAATCGTTTTGGACACACCCCGTGGTACTCCTTGGTGACGAGACTCAAGTGCAAGCTCGGTTCAATCCGTTTGGAGATAGTGCTAATCTTGATGCAAGAAAGGTGCACGGTTTGCGCCAAATATACCATAGGCTCAGAAATTGTTTTGAACACACCCGGTGGTACTCCTACGTGATGAGGCTCAAGTGGAAGCTCGATTCAATCCATTTGGAGATAGGGGTAATCTTGACGCAAGATAGGTGCACGGTTTGCACCAAACAACTATAGGCTCAGAAATCATTTTGGACGCACCTAGTGGTACTCCTAGGTGACGAGACTCAAGTGGAAGCTCGGTTCAGCCCATTTGGAGATAGTGGTAATCTTGACGCATGATAGGTGCACGGGTTGCACCAAACAACTATAGGCTCAAAAATCATTTTGGATGCACCCAGTGGTACTCCTAGGTGACGAGACTCAAGTGGAAGCTCGGTTCAGCCCATTTGGAGATAGTGGTAACCTTGACGCAAGATAGGTGCATGGTTTGCACCGAGCGTACTAGAGGTTCGAATATCATTTTGGACGCTCCCGATGGAACTACTAGGTGACGTGGGTCATGTGGAATCTCGTTTTGGTCTGTTTAGAGGTAGGGTTCGTGTATGTGCATGATATGTGCACGGTTTGCAACAAACATACCATTGGCTCAGAAATCGTTTTGGACACACCCCGTCGTACTCCTTGGTGACGAGACTCAAGTGCAAGCTCGGTTCAATCCGTTTGGAGATAGTGGTAATCTTAACGCGAGATAGGTGCACGGTTTGCACCAAATATACCACAGGCTCAGAAATTGTTTTGGACACACCCGGTTATACTCCTAGGTGATGAGGCTCAAGTGGAAGCTCAATTCAGTCCATTTGGAGATAGTGGTAATCTTGACGCAAGATAGGTGCACGGTTTGCACCGACCGTACTAGAGGCCCGAATATCGTTTTGGACACACCGGATGTAACTACTAGGTGACGTGGGTCATGTGGAATCTTGTTTTGGTCTGTTTAGAGATAGGGTTAGTGTCAGTGCAAGATAGGTGCACAGTTTGCGCCAAACATACCATTGGCTCAGAAATAGTTTTGGACACACCCCGTGGTACTCCTTGGCGACAAGACTCAAGTGCAAGCTCGGTTCAGTCCGTTTGGAGATATAAACCATAGGCTCAGAAATTGTTTTGGACACATCCGGTGGTACTCCTAGGTGATGAGGCTCAAGTGGAAGCTCGATTCAGTCCATATTTGGATAGTGGTCATATTGACACAAGATAGGTGCACGGTTTGCACCAAACAGCTCTAGGCTCAGAAATCATTTTGGATGCACCTAGTGGTACTCCTAGGTGACAAGACTCAAGTGGAAGCAAGGTTCAGCCCATTTGGAGATAGTGGTAATCTTGACGCAACATAGGTGCATGGTTTGCACCGAGCGTACTAGAGGCTCGAATATATTTTCGGACGCATCGGATGGAACTTCTAGGTGACGTGGGTCATGTGGAATCTCCTTTTGGTCCGTTTAGAGATAGGGTTAGTGTTAGTGCAAGATAGGTGCACGGTTTGCGCCAAACATACCATTGGCTCAGAAATCGTTTTGGACACACCCCGTGGTACTCCTTGGTGATGAGACTCAAGTGCAATCTCGGTTCAATCCATTTGGAGATAGTGCTAATCTTGATGTAAGATAGGTGCACGGTTTGCGCCAAATATACCATAGGCTCAGAAATTGTTTTGAACACACCCGGTGGTACTCCTACGTGATGAGGCTCAAGTGGAAGCTCGATTCAATCCATTTGGAGATAGGGGTAATCTTGACGCAAGATAGGTGCACGGTTTGCACCAAACAACTATAGGCTCAGAAATTATTTTGGATGCACCTAGTGGTACTCCTAGGTGACGAGACTCAAGTGGAAGCTCGGTTCAGCCCATTTGGAGATAGTGGTAATCTTGACGCATGATAGGTGCACGGGTTGCACCAAACAACTATAGGCTCAAAAATCATTTTGGATGCACCCACTGGTACTCCTAGGTGACGAGACTCAAGTGGAAGCTCGGTTCAGCCCATTTGGAGATAGTGGTAACCTTGTCGCAAGATAGGTGCATGGTTTGCACGGAGCGTACTAGAGGTTTGAATATCATTTTGGACGCTCCCGATGGAACTACTAGGTGACGTGGGTCATGTGGAATCTCGTTTTGGTCTGTTTAGAGGTAGGGTTAGTTTACGTGCAAGATATGTGCACGGTTTGCACCAAACATACCATTGGCTCAGAAATCGTTTTGGACGCACCCCGTGGTACTCCTTGGTGACGAGACTCAAGTGCAAGCTTGGTTCAATCCGTTTGGAGATAGTGGTAATCTTAATGCAAGATATGTGCACGGTTTGCGCCAAATATACCATAGGCTCAGAAATTGTTTTGGACACACCCGGTTATACACCTAGGTGATGAGGCTCAAGTGGAAGCTCAATTCAGTCCATTTGGAGATAGTGTTAATCTTGATGCAAGATAGGTGCACGGTTTGCACCGACCGTACTAGAGGCCTGAATATCGTTTTGGACACACCGGATGGAACTACTAGGTGACGTGGGTCATGTGGAATCTTGTTTTGTTCCGTTTAGAGATAGGGTTAGTGTCAGTGCAAGATAGGTGCACGGTTTGCGCCAAACATACCATTGGCTCAGAAATCGTTTTGGACACACCCCGTGGTACTCCTTGGTGAGGAGACTCAAGTGCAAGCTCGGTTCAATCCGTTTGGAGATAGTGCTAATCTTGATGCAAGATAGGCGCACAGTTTGCGCCAAACATACCATTGGCTCAAAAATAGTTTTGGACACACCCCATGGTACTCCTTGGCGACAAGACTCAAGTGCAAGCTCGGTTCAATCCGGTTGGAGACATATACCATAGGCTCAGAAATTGTTTTGGACACATCCGGGGGTACTCCTAGGTGATGAGGCTCAAGTGGAAGCTCGATTCAGTCCATATTTGGATAGTGGTCATCTTGACACAAGATAGGTGCACGGTTTGCACTAAACAGCTGTAGGCTCAGAAATCATTTTGGATGCACCTAGTGGTACTCCTAGGTGACGAGACTCAAGTGGAAGCTCGGTTCAGCCCATTTAGAGATAGTGGTAATCTTGACGCAAGATAGGTGCATGGTTTGCACCGAGCGTACTAGAGGCTCGAATATCTTTTCGGACGCACCGGATGGAACTTCTAGGTGACGTGGGTCATGTGGAATCTCCTTTTGGTCCGTTTAGAGATAGGGTTAGTGTCAGTGCAAGATAGGTGCACGGTTTGCGCCAAACATACCATTGGCTCAGAAATCATTTTGGACACACCCCGTGGTACTCCTTGGTGACTTGACTCTAGTGCAAGCTCGGTTCAATCCGTTTGGAGATAGTGCTAATCTTGATGTAAGATAGGTGCACGGTTTGCGCCAAATATACCATAGGCTCAAAAATTGTTTTGAACACACCCGTTGGTACTCCTACGTGATGAGGCTCAAGTGGAAGCTCGATTCAATCCATTTGGAGATAGGGGTAATCTTGACGCAAGATAGGTGCACGGTTGCACCAAACAACTATAGGCTTAGAAATCATTTTGGATGCACCTAGTGGTACTCCTAGGTGACGAGACTCAAGTGGAAGCTCGGTTCACCCCATTTGGAGATAGTGGTAATCTTGACGCAAGATAGGTGCACGGTTTGCACCAAACAACTATAGGCTCAAAAATCATTTTGGATGCACCCAGTGGTACTCCTAGGTGACGAGGCTCAAGTGGAAGCTCGGTTCAGCCCATTTGGAGATAGTGGTAACCTTGACGCAAGATAGGTGCATGGTTTGCACCGGGCGTACTAGAGGTCCGAATATCATTTTGGACGCTCCCGATGGAACTACTAGGTGACGTGGGTCATGTGGGATCTCGTTTTGGTCTGTTTACAGATAGGGTTAGTGTATGTGCAAGATATGTGCATGGTTTGCACCAAACATAACATTGGCTCAGAAATCGTTTTGGACGCACCCCGTGGTACTCCTTGGTGACAAGACTCAAGTGCAAGCTCGGTTCAATCCGTTTGGAGATAGTGGTAATCTTGACGCAAGATAGGTGCACGGTTTGCGCCAAATATACCATAGGCTTAGAAATCGTTTTAGACGCACCCCGTGGTACTCCTTGGTGATGAGACTCAAGTGCAAGCTTGGTTCAATCCGTTTGGAGATAGTGGCAATCTTAACGCAAGATAGGTGCACGGTTTGCGCCAAATATACCATAGGCTCAGAAATTGTGTTGGACACACCCGGTTATACTTCTAGGTGATGAGGCTCAAGTGGAAGCTCAATTCAGTCCATTTGGAGATAGTGGTAATCTTGACGCAAGATAGGTGCACGGTTTGCACCGACCGTACTAGAGGCCCGAATATTGTTTTGGACACACCGGATGGAACTACTAGGTGACGTGGGTCATGTGGAATCTTGTTTTGGTCCGTTTAGAGATAGGGTTAGTGTCAGTGCAAGATAGGTGCACAGTTTGCGCCAAACATACCATAGGCTCAGAAATAGTTTTGGACACACCCCGTGGTACTCCTTAGCGACAAGACTCAAGTGGAAGCTCGGTTCAATCCGTTTGGAGATATATACCAAAGGCTCAGAAATTGTTTTGGACACATCCGGTGGTACTCCTAGCTGATGAGGCTCAAGTGGAAGCTCGATTCAGTCCATATTTGGATAGTGGTCATCTTGACACAAGATAGGTGCACGGTTTGCACCAAACAGCAGTAGGCTCAGAAATCATTTTGGATGCACCTAGTGGTACTCCTAGGTAACGAGACTCAAGTGGAAGCTCGGTTCAGATCATTTGGAGATAGTGGTAATCTTGACGCAAGATAGGTGCATGGTTTGCACTGAGCGTACTAGAGGCTCGAATATCTTTTCAGACACACCGGATGGAACTCTAGGTGACGTGGGTCATGTGGAATCTCCTTTTGGTCCGTTTAGAGATAGGGTTAGTGTCAGTGCAAGATATGTGCACGGTTTGCGCCAAACATACCATTGGCTCAGAAATCGTTTTGGACACACCCCGTGGTACTCCTTGGTGACGAGACTCAAGTGCAAGCTCAGTTCAATCCGTTTGGAGATAGTGCTAATCTTGATGTAAGATAGGTGCATGGTTTGCGCCAAATATACCATAGGCTCAGAAATTGTTTTGAACACACCCGGTGGTACTCCTACGTGATGAGGCTCAAGTGGAAGCTCGATTCAATCCATTTGGAGATAGGGGTAATCTTGACGCAAGATAGGTGCACGGTTTGCACCAAACAACTATAGGCTCAGAAATCATTTTGGATGCACCTAGTGGTACTCCAAGGTGACGAGACTCAAGTGGAAGCTCAGTTCACCCCATTTGGAGATAGTGGTAATCTTGACGCAAGATAGGTGCACGGTTTGCACCAAACAACTATAGGCACAAAAATCATTTTGGATGCACCTAGTGGTACTCCTAGGTGACGAGACTCAAGTGGAAGCTCAGTTCTGCCCATTTGGAGATAGTGGTAACCTTGACGCAAGATAGGTGCATGGTTTGCACCGGGCGTACTAGAGGTTCGAATATCATTTTGGACGCTCCCGATGGAACTACTAGGTGACGTGGGTCATGTGGGATCTCGTTTTGGTCTGTTTAGAGATAGGGTTAGTGTATGTGCAAGATATGTGCATGGTTTGCACCAAACATACCATTGGCTTCGAAATCGTTTTGGACGCACCCCGTGGTACTCCTTGGTGACAAGACTCAAGTGCTAGCTCGGTTCAATCCGTTTGGAGATAGTGGTAATCTTGACGCAAGATAGGTGCACGGTTTGCACCAAACAGCTGTAGGCTCAGAAATCATTTTGGATGCACCTAGTGGTACTCCTAGGTGACGAGACTCAAGTGGAAGCTCGGTTCAGCCCATTTGGAGATAGTGGTAATCTTGACGCAAGATAGGTGCATGGTTTGCACCGAGCGTACTAGAGGCTCGAATATATTTTCGGACGCACCGGATGGAACTTCTAGGTGACGTGGGTCATGTGGAATCTCCTTTTGGTCCGTTTAGAGATAGGGTTAGTGTCAGTGCAAGATAGGTGCACGGTTTGCGCCAAACATACCATTGGCTCAGAAATTGTTTTGGACACACCCCGTGGTACTCCTTGGTGACGAGACTCAAGTGCAAGCTCGGTTCAATCCGTTTGGAGATAGTGCTAATCTTGATGTAAGATAGGTGCACGGTTTGCGCCAAATATACCATAGGCTCAGAAATTGTTTTGAACACACCCGGTGGTACTCCTACGTGATGAGGCTCAAGTGGAAGCTCGATTCAATCCACTTGGAGATAGGGGTAATCTTGACGCAAGATAGGTGCACGGTTTGCACCAAACAACTATAGGCTCAGAAATCATTTTGGATGCACCTAGTGGTACTCCTAGGTGACGAGACTCAAGTGGAAGCTCGGTTCACCCCATTTGGAGATAGTGGTAATCTTGACGCAAGATAGGTGCACGGCTTGCACCAAACAACTATAGGCTCAAAAATCATTTTGGATGCACCCAGTGGTACTCCTAGGTGACGAGACTCAAGTGGAAGCTCGGTTCAGCCCATTTGGAGATATTGGTAACCATGACGCAAGATAGGTGCATAGTTTGCACCGGGCGTAATAGAGGTTCGAATATCATTTTGGACGCTCCCGATCGAACTACTAGGTGATGTGGGTCATGTGGGATCTCGTTTTGGTCTGTTTAGAGATAGGGTTAGTGTATGTGCAAAATACGTGCATGGTTTGCACCAAACATACCATTGGCTCAAAAATCGTTTTGGACGCACCCCGTGGTACTCCTTGGTGACAAGACTCAAGTGCAAGCTCGGTTCAATCCGTTTGGAGATAGTGGTAATCTTGACGCAAGATAGGTGCACGGTTTGCGCCAAATATACCATAGGCTTAGAAATCATTTTGGACGCACCCCGTGGTACTCCTTGGTGACGAGACTCAAGTGCAAGCTTGGTTCAATCCGTTTGGAGATAGTGGTAATCTTAACGCAAGATAGGTGCACGGTTTGCGCCAAATATACCATAGGCTCAGAAATTGTTTTGGACACACGGTTATACTCCTAGGTGATGAGGCTCAAGTGGAAGCTCAATTCAGTCCATTTGGAGATAGTGGTAATCTTGACGCAAGATAGGTGCACGGTTTGCACCGACCGTACTAGAGGCCCGAATATCATTTTGGACACACCGGATGGAACTACTAGGTGACGTGGGTCATGTGGAATCTTGTTTTGGTCCGTTTAGAGATAGGGTTAGTGTTAGTGCAAGATAGGTGCACAGTTTGCGCCAAACATACCATTGGCTCAGAAATAGTTTTGGACACACCCCATGGTACTCCTTGGCGACAAGACTCAAGTGCAAGCTCGGTTCAATCCGTTTGGAGATATATACCATAGGCTCAGAAATTGTTTTGGACACATCCGGTGGTACTCCTAGGTGATGAGGCTCAAGTGGAAGCTCGATTCAGTCCATATTTGGATAGTGATCATCTTGACACAAGATAGTTGCACGATTTGCACCATACAGCTGTAGGCTCAGAAATCATTTTGGATGCACCTAGTGGTACTCCTAGGTGACGAGACTCAAGTGGAAGCTCGGTTCAGCCCATTTGGAGATAGTGGTAATCTTGACGCAAGATAGGTGCATGGTTTGCACCGAGCGTACTAGAGGCTCGAATATATTTTCGGACGCACCGGATGGAACTTCTAGGTGACGTGGGTCATGTGGAATCTCCTTTTGGTCCGTTTAGAGATAGGGTTAGTGTCAGTGCAAGATAGGTGCACGGTTTGCACAAAACATACCATTGGCTCAGAAATCGTTTTGGACACACCCCATGGTACTCCTTGGTGACGAGACTCAAGTGCAAGCTCGGTTCAATCCGTTTGGAGATAGTGCAAATCTTGATGTAAGATAGGTGCACGGTTTGCGCCAAATATACCGTAGGCTCAGAAATTGTTTTGAACACACCCGGTGGTACTCCTACGTGATGAGGCTCAAGTGGAAGCTCGATTCAATCCATTTGGAGATAGGGGTAATCTTGACGCAAGATAGGTGCACGGTTTGCACCAAACAACTATAGGCTCAGAAATCATTTTGGATGCACCTAGTGGTACTCCTAGGTGACGAGACTCAAGTGGAAGCTCGGTTCACCACATTTGGAGATAGTGGTAATCTTGACGCATGATAGGTGCACGGGTTGCACCAAACAACTATAGGCTCAAAAATCATTTTGGATGCTCCCAGTGGTACTCCTAGGTGACGAGACTCAAGTGGAAGATCGGTTCAGCCCATTTGGAGATAGTGGTAACCTTGACGCAGGATAGGTGCATGGTTTGCACCGAGCGTACTAGAGGTTCGAATATCATTTTGGACGCTCCCGATGGAACTACTAGGTGACGTGGGTCATGTGGAATCTCGTTTTGGTCTGTTTAGAGGTAGGGTTAGTGTATGCGCAAGATATGTGCACGGTTTGCACCAAACATACCATTGGATCAGAAATCATTTTGGACGCAGCCCGTGGTACTCCTTGGTGACGAGACTCAAGTGCAAGCTCGGTTCAATCCGTTTGGAGATGGTGGTAATCTTAATGCAAGACAGGTGCACGGTTTGCGCCAAATATACCATAGGCTCAGAAATTGTTTTGGACACACCCGGTGGTACTCCTACGTGATGAGGCTCAAGTGGAAGCTCGATTCAATCCATTTGGAGATAGGGGTAATCTTGACGTAAGATAGGTGCACGGTTTGCACCAAACAACTATAGGCTCAGAAATAATTTTGGATGCACCTAGTGGTACTCCTAGGTGACGAGACTCAAGTGCAAGCTCGGTTCACCCCATTTGGAGATAGTGGTAATCTTGACGCATGATAGGTGCACGGGTTGCACCAAACAACTATAGGCTCAAAAATCATTTTGGATGCACCCAGTGGTACTCCTAGGTGACGAGACTCAAGTGGAAGATCGGTTCAGCCCATTTGGAGATAGTGGTAACCTTGACGCAAGATAGGTGCATGGTTTGCACCGAGCGTACTAGAGGTTCGAATATCATTTTGGACGCTCCCGATGGAACTACTAGGTGACGTGGGTCATGTGGAATCTCGTTTTGGTCTGTTTAGAGGTAGGGTTAGTGTATGCGCAAGATATGTGCACGGTTTGCACCAAACATACCATTGGATCAGAAATCATTTTGGACGCAGCCCGTGGTACTCCTTGGTGACGAGACTCAAGTGCAAGCTTGGTTCAATCCGTTTGGAGATAGTGGTAATCTTAATGCAAGATAGGTGCACGGTTTGCGCCAAATATACCATAGGCTCAGAAATTGTTTTGGACACACCCGGTTATACACCTAGGTGATGAGGCTCAAGTGGAAGCTCAATTCAGTCCATTTGGAGATAGTGGTAATCTTGACGCAAGATAGGTGCACGGTTTGCACCGACCGTACTAGAGGCCCGAATATCGTTTTGGACACACCGGCTGGAACTACTAGGTGACGTGGGTCATGTGGAATCTTGTTTTGGTCCGTTTAGAGATAGGGTTAGTGTCAGTGGAAGATAGGTACACAGTTTGCGCCAAACATACCATTGGCTCAGAAATAGTTTTGGACACATCCCATGGTACTCCTTGGCGACTTGACTCAAGTGCAAGCTCGGTTCAATCCGTTTGGAGATATATACCATAGGCTCAGAAATTATTTTGGACACATCTGGGGGTACTCCTAGGTGATGAGGCTCAAGTGGAAGCTCGATTTAGTCCATATTTGGATACTGGTCATCTTGACACAAGATAGGTGCACGGTTTGCACCAAACAGCTGTAGGCTCAGAAATCATTTTGGCTGCACCTAGTGGTACTCCTAGGTGACGACACTCAAGTGGAAGCTCGGTTCAGCCAATTTGGAGATAGTGGTAATCTTGACGCAAGATAGGTGCATGGTTTGCACCGAGCGTACTAGAGGCTCGAATATATTTTCAGACGCACCGGATGGAACTTCTAGGTGACGTGGGTCATGTGGAATCTCCTTTTGGTCTGTTTAGAGATTGGGTTAGTGTCAGTGCAAGATAGGTGAACGGTTTGCGCCAAACATACCATTGGCTCAGAAATCGTTTTGGACACACCCCGTGGTACTCCTTGGTGACGAGACTCAAGTGCAAGCTCGGTTCAATCTGTTTGGAGATAGTGCTAATCTTGATGTAAGATAGGTGCACGGTTTGCGCCAAATATACCATAGGCTCAGAAATTGTTTTGAACACACCCGGTGGTACTCCTACGTGATGAGGCTCAAGTGGAAGCTCGATTCAATCCATTTGGAGATAGGGGTAATCTTGACGCAAGATAGGTGCACGGTTTGCACCAAACAACTATAGGCTCAGAAATCATTTTGGATGCACCTAGTGGTACTCCTAGGTGACGAGACTCAAGTGCAAGCTCGGTTCACCCCATTTGGAGATAGTGGTAATCTTGACGCAAGATAGGTGCATGGTTTGCACCAAACAACTATAGGCTTAAAAATCATTTTGGATGCACCCAGTGGTACTCCTAGGTGACGAGACTCAAGTGGAAGCTCGGTTCAGCCCATTTGGAGATAGTGGTAACCTTGACGTAGGATAGGTGCATGGTTTGCACCGAGCGTACTAGAGGTTCGAATATCATTTTGGACGCTCCCGATGGAACTACTAGGTGACGTGGGTCATGTGGAATCTCGTTTTGGTCTGTTTAGAGGTAGGGTTAGTGTATGCGCAAGATATGTGCACGGTTTGCACCAAACATACCATTGGATCAGAAATCATTTTGGACGCAGCCCGTGGTACTCCTTGGTGACGAGACTCAAGTGCAAGCTTGGTTCAATCCGTTTGGAGATAGTGGTAATCTTAATGCAAGATAGGTGCACGGTTTGCGCCAAATATACCATAGGCTCAGAAATTGTTTTGGACACACCCGGTTATACACCTAGGTGATGAGGCTCAAGTGGAAGCTCAATTCAGTCCATTTGGAGATAGTGGTAATCTTGACGCAAGATAGGTGCACGGTTTGCACCGACCGTACTAGAGGCCCGAATATCGTTTTGGACACACCGGATGGAACTACTAGGTGACGTGGGTCATGTGGAATCTTGTTTTGGTCCATTTAGAGATAGGGTTAGTGTCAGTGCAAGATAGGTGCACAGTTTGCGCCAAACATACCATTGGCTCAAAAATAGTTTTGGACACATCCCATGGTACTCCTTGGCGACAAGACTCAAGTGCAAACTCGGTTCAATCCGTTTGGAGATATATACCATAGGCTCAGAAATTGTTTTGGACACATCCGGGGGTACTCCTAGGTGATGAGGCTCAAGTGGAAGCTCGATTCAGTCCATATTTGGATACTGGTCATCTTGACACAAGATAGGTGCAAGGTTTGCACCAAACTGCTGTAGGCTCAGAAATCATTTTGGATGCACCAGTGGTACTCCTAGGTGACGAGACTCAAGTGGAAGCTCTGTTCAGCCCATTTGGAGATAGTGGTAATCTTGACGCAAGATAGGTGCATGGTTTGCACCGAGCGTACTAGAGGCTCGAATATCTTTTCGGACGCACCAGATGGAACTTCTAGGTGACGTGGGTCATGTGGAATCTCCTTTTGGTCCGCTTAGAGATTGGGTTAGTGTCAGTGCAAGATAGGTGCACGGTTTGCGCGAAACATACCATTGGCCCAGAAATCGTTTTGGACACAGCCCGTGGTACTCCTTGGTGACGAGACTCAAGTGCAAGCTCGGTTCAATCTGTTTGGAGATAGTGCTAATCTTGATGTAAGATAGGTGCACAGTTTGCGCCAAATATACCATAGGCTCAGAAATTGTTTTGAACACACCCGGTGGTACTCCTACGTGATGTGGCTCAAGTGGAAGCTCGATTCAATCCATTTGGAGATAGGGGTAATCTTGACGCAAGATAGGTGCACGGTTTGCACCAAACAACTATAGGCTCAGAAATCATTTTGGATGCACCTAGTGGTACTCCTAGGTGACGAGACTCAAGTGCAAGCTCGGTTCACCCCATTTGGAGATAGTGGTAATCTTGACGCATGATAGGTGCACGGGTTGCACCAAACAACTATAGGCTCAAAAATCATTTTGGATGCACCCAGTGGTACTCCTAGGTGACGAGACTCAAGTGGAAGATCGGTTCAGCCCATTTGGAGATAGTGGTAACCTTGACGCAACATAGGTGCATGGTTTGCACCGAGCGTACTAGAGGTTCGAATATCATTTTGGACGCTCCCGATGGAACTACTAGGTGACGTGGGTCATGTGGAATCTCGTTTTGGTCTGTTTAGAGGTAGGGTTAGTGTATGCGCAAGATATGTGCACGGTTTGCACCAAACATACCATTGGATCAGAAATCATTTTGGACACAGCCCGTGGTACTCCTTGGTGACGAGACTCAAGTGCAAGCTTGGTTCAATCCGTTTGGAGATAGTGGTAATCTTAATGCAAGATAGGTGCACGGTTTGCGCCACATATACCATAGGCTCAGAAATTGTTTTGGACACACCCGGTTATACACCTAGGTGATGAGGCTCAAGTGGAAGCTCAATTCAGTCCATTTGGAGATAGTGGTAATCTTGACGCAAGATAGGTGCATGGTTTGCACCGACCGTACTAGAGGCCCGAATATCGTTTTGGACACACCGGATGGAACTACTAGGTGACGTGGGTCATGTGGAATCTTGTTTTGGTCCGTTTAGAGATATGGTTAGTGTCAGTGCAAGATAGGTGCACAGTTTGCGCCAAACATACCATTGGCTCAGAAATAGTTTTGGACACATCCCATGGTACTCCTTGGCGACAAGACTCAAGTGCAAACTCGGTTCAATCCGTTTGGAGATATATACCATAGGCTCAGAAATTGTTTTGGACACATCCGGGGGTACTCCTAGGTGATGAGGCTCAAGTGGAAGCTCGATTCAGTCCATATTTGGATACTGGTCATCTTGACACAAGATAGGTGCAAGGTTTGCACCAAACAGCTGTAGGCTCAGAAATCATTTTGGATGCACCAGTGGTACTCCTAGGTGACGAGACTCAAGTGGAAGCTCTGTTCAGCCCATTTGGAGATAGTGGTAATCTTGACGCAAGATAGGTGCATGGTTTGCACCGAGCGTACTAGAGGCTCGAATATCTTTTCGGACGCACCAGATGGAACTTCTAGGTGACGTGGGTCATGTGGAATCTCCTTTTGGTCCGCTTAGAGATTGGGTTAGTGTCAGTGCAAGATAGGTGCACGGTTTGCGCGAAACATACCATTGGCCCAGAAATCGTTTTGGACACAGCCCGTGGTACTCCTTGGTGACGAGACTCAAGTGCAAGCTCGGTTCAATCTGTTTGGAGATAGTGCTAATCTTGATGTAAGATAGGTGCACAGTTTGCGCCAAATATACCATAGGCTCAGAAATTGTTTTGAACACACCCGGTGGTACTCCTACGTGATGTGGCTCAAGTGGAAGCTCGATTCAATCCATTTGGAGATAGGGGTAATCTTGACGCAAGATAGGTGCACGGTTTGCACCAAACAACTATAGGCTCAGAAATCATTTTGGATGCACCTAGTGGTACTCCTAGGTGACGAGACTCAAGTGCAAGCTCGGTTCACCCCATTTGGAGATAGTGGTAATCTTGACGCATGATAGGTGCACGGGTTGCACCAAACAACTATAGGCTCAAAAATCATTTTGGATGCACCCAGTGGTACTCCTAGGTGACGAGACTCAAGTGGAAGATCGGTTCAGCCCATTTGGAGATAGTGGTAACCTTGACGCAACATAGGTGCATGGTTTGCACCGAGCGTACTAGAGGTTCGAATATCATTTTGGACGCTCCCGATGGAACTACTAGGTGACGTGGGTCATGTGGAATCTCGTTTTGGTCTGTTTAGAGGTAGGGTTAGTGTATGCGCAAGATATGTGCACGGTTTGCACCAAACATACCATTGGATCAGAAATCATTTTGGACACAGCCCGTGGTACTCCTTGGTGACGAGACTCAAGTGCAAGCTTGGTTCAATCCGTTTGGAGATAGTGGTAATCTTAATGCAAGATAGGTGCACGGTTTGCGCCACATATACCATAGGCTCAGAAATTGTTTTGGACACACCCGGTTATACACCTAGGTGATGAGGCTCAAGTGGAAGCTCAATTCAGTCCATTTGGAGATAGTGGTAATCTTGACGCAAGATAGGTGCACGGTTTGCACCGACCGTACTAGAGGCCCGAATATCGTTTTGGACACACCGGATGGAACTACTAGGTGACGTGGGTCATGTGGAATCTTGTTTTGGTCCGTTTAGAGATATGGTTAGTGTCAGTGCAAGATAGGTGCACAGTTTGCGCCAAACATACCATTGGCTCAGAAATAGTTTTGGACACATCCCATGGTACTCCTTGGCGACAAGACTCAAGTGCAAACTCGGTTCAATCCGTTTGGAGATATATACCATAGGCTCAGAAATTGTTTTGGACACATCCGGGGGTACTCCTAGGTGATGAGGCTCAAGTGGAAGCTCGATTCAGTCCATATTTGGATACTGGTCATCTTGACACAAGATAGGTGCAAGGTTTGCACCAAACAGCTGTAGGCTCAGAAATCATTTTGGATGCACCAGTGGTACTCCTAGGTGACGAGACTCAAGTGGAAGCTCTGTTCAGCCCATTTGGAGATAGTGGTAATCTTGACGCAAGATAGGTGCATGGTTTGCACCGAGCGTACTAGAGGCTCGAATATCTTTTCGGACGCACCAGATGGAACTTCTAGGTGACGTGGGTCATGTGGAATCTCCTTTTGGTCCGCTTAGAGATTGGGTTAGTGTCAGTGCAAGATAGGTGCACGGTTTGCGCGAAACATACCATTGGCCCAGAAATCGTTTTGGACACAGCCCGTGGTACTCCTTGGTGACGAGACTCAAGTGCAAGCTCGGTTCAATCTGTTTGGAGATAGTGCTAATCTTGATGTAAGATAGGTGCACAGTTTGCGCCAAATATACCATAGGCTCAGAAATTGTTTTGAACACACCCGGTGGTACTCCTACGTGATGAGGCTCAAGTGGAAGCTCGATTCAATCCATTTGGAGATAGGGGTAATCTTGACGCAAGATAGGTGCACGGTTTGCACCAAACAACTATAGGCTCAGAAATCATTTTGGATGCACCTAGTGGTACTCCTAGGTGATGAGACTCAAGTGCAAGCTCGGTTAACCCCATTTGGAGATAGTGGTAATCTTGACGCATGATAGGTGCACGGGTTGCACCAAACAACTATAGGCTCAAAAATCATTTTGGATGCACCCAATGGACGCTCCCGATGGAACTACTAGGTGACGTGGGTCATGTGGGATATCGTTTTGGTCTGTTTAGAGATAGGGTTAGTGTATGTGCAAGATATGTGCACGGTTTGCACCAAACATACCATTGGCTCAGAAATCGTTTTGGACGCACCCCGTGGTACTCCTTGGTGATGAGACTCAAGTGCAAGCTCGGTTCAATCCGTTTGGAGATAGTGGTAATCTTAACGCAAGATAGGTGCACGGTTTGTGCCAAATATACCATAGGCTTAGAAATTGTTTTGAATGCACCCAGTGGTACTCCTAGGTGACGAGACTCAAGTGGAAGCTCGGTTCAGCCCGTTTGGAGATAGTCGTAATCTTGACGCAAGATAGGTGCACGGTTTGCACCAAACAACTATAGGCTCAGAAATCATTTTGGATGCACCCAGTGGTACTCCTAGGTGACGAGACTCAAGTGGAAGCTCGGTTCAGCCCATTTGGAGATAGTGGTAACCTTGACACAAGATAGGTGCACGGTTTGCACCGACCGTACTAGAGGCCCGAATATCGTTTTGGACACACCGGATAGAACTACTAGGTGACGTGGGTCATGTGGAATGTTGTTTTGGTCCGTTTAGAGATAGGGTTAGTGTCAGTGCAAGATAGGTGCATAGTTTGCGCCAAACATACCATTGGCTCAGAAATAGTTTTGGACACACCCCGTGGTACTCCTTGGCGACGATACTCAAGTGCAAGCTCGGTTCAATCTGTTTGGAGATATATACCATAGGCTCAGAAATTGTTTTGGACACACCCGGTGGTACTCCCAGGTGATGAGGCTCAAGTGGAAGCTCGATTCAGTCCATTTGTAGATAGTGGTAATCTTGACGCAAGATAGGTGCACGGTTTGCACCGACCGTACTAGAGGCCCGGATATCATTCTGGACACACCGGATGGAATACTAGGTGACGTGGGTCATGTGGAATCTTGTTTTGGTCCGTTTAGAGATAGGGTTAGTGTCAGTGCAAGATAGGTGCACAGTTTGCGCCAAACATACCATTGGCTCAGAAACCGTTTTGGACACACTCCGTGGTACTCCTTGGTGACGATACTCAAGTGCAAGCTCGGTTCAATCTGTTTGGAGATAGTGCTAATCTTGATGTAAGATAGGTGCACGGTTTGCGCCAAATATACCATAGGCTCAGAAATTGTTTTGAGCACACCCGGTGGTACTCCTACGTGATGAGGCTCAAGTGGAAGCTCGATTCAATCCATTTGGAGATAGGGGTAATCTTGACGCAAGAAAGGTGCACGGTTTGCACCAAACAACTATAGGCTCAGAAATCATTTTGGATGCACCTATTGGTACTCCTAGGTGACGAGACTCAAGTGGAAGCTCGGTTCACCCCATTTGGAGATAGTGGTAATCTTGACGCAAGATAGGTGCACTGTTTGCACCAAACAACTATAGGCTCAAAAATCATTTTGGATGCACCCAGTGGTACTCCTAGGTGACGAGACTCAAGTGGAAGCTCGGTTCAGCCCATTTGGATATAGTGGTAACCTTGACGCAAGATAGGTGCATGGTTTGCACCGAGCGTACTAGAGGTTCGAATATCATTTTGGACGCTCCCGATGGAACTACTAGGTGACGTGGGTCATGTGGGATATCGTTTTGGTCTGTTTAGAGATAGGGTTAGTGTATGTGCAAGATATGTGCATGGTTTGCACCAAACATACCATTGGCTCAGAAATCGTTTTGGACGCACCCCGTGGTACTCCTTGGTGATGAGACTCAAGTGCAAGCTCGGTTCAATCCGTTTGGAGATAGTGGTAATCTTGATGCAAGATACGTTCACGGTTTGCGCCAAATATACCATAGGCTCAGAAATTGTTTTGAACACACCCGGTGGTACTCCTACGTGATGAGGCTCAAGTGGAAGCTCGATACAATCCATTTGGAGATAGGGGTAATCTTGACGCAAGATAGGTGCACGGTTTGCACCAAAGAACTATAGGCTCAGAAATCATTTTGGATGCACCCAGTGGTACTCCCAGGTGACGAGACTCAAGTGGAAGCTCGGTTCTGCCCATTTGGAGATAGTGGTAACCTTGACGCAAGATAGGTGCACGGTTTGCACCGACCGTACTAGAGGCCCGAATATCGTTTTGGACACACCGGATGGAACTACTAGGTGACGTGGGTCATGTGGAATGTTGTTTTGGTGCGTTTAGAGATAGGGTTAGTGTCAGTGCAAGATAGGTGCATAGTTTGCGCCAAACATACCATTGGCTCAGAAATAGTTTTGGACACACCCCGTGGTACTCCTTGGCGACGATACTCAAGTGCAAGCTCGGTTCAATCTGTTTGGAGATATTTACCATAGGCTCAGAAATTGTTTTGGACACACCCGGTGGTACTCCCAGGTGATGAGGCTCAAGTGGAAGCTCGATTCAGTCCATTTGGAGATAGTGGTAATCTTGACGCAAGATAGGTGCACGGTTTGCACCGACCGTACTAGAGGCCCGGATATCGTTTTATACACACCGGATGGAATATTAGGTGACGTGGGTCATGTGGAATCTTGTTTTGGTCCGTTTAGAGATAGGGTTAGTGTCAGTGCAAGATAGGTGCACAGTTTGTGCCAAACATACCATTGGCTCAGAAATCATTTTGGACACACTCCGTGGTACTCCTTGGTGACGATACTCAAGTGCAAGCTCGGTTCAATCCGTTTGGAGATAGTGCTAATCTTGATGTAAGATAGGTGCACGGTTTGCGCCAAATATACCATAGGCTCAGAAATTGTTTTGACCACACCCGGTGGTACTCCTACGCGATGAGGCTCAAGTGGAAGCTCGATTCAATCCATTTGGAGATAGGGGTAATCTTGACGCAAGATAGGTGCACGGTTTGCACCAAACAACTATAGGCTCAGAAATCATTTTGGATGCACCTAGTGGTACTCCTAGGTGACGAGACTCAAGTGCAAGCTTGGTTCACCCCATTTGGAGATAGTGGTAATCTTGACGCAAGATAGGTGCATGGTTTGCACCGAGCGTACTAGAGGTTCAAATATCATTTTGGACGGTCCCGATGGAACTACTAGGTGACCTGGGTCATGTGGGATATCGTTTTGGTCTGTTTAGAGATAGGGTTAGTGTATGTGCAAGATATGTGCATGGTTTGCACCAAACATACCATTGGCTCAGAAATCGTTTTGGACGTACCCCGTGGTACTCCTTGGTGACGAGACTCAAGTGCAAGCTCGGTTCAATCCGTTTGGAGATAGTGGTAATCTTAACGCAAGATAGGTGCACAGTTTGTGCCAAATATACCATAGGCTTAGAAATTGTTTTGGATGCACCCAGTGGTACTCCTAGGTGACGAGACTCAAGTGGATGCTCGGTTCAGCCCGTTTGGAGATAGTGGTAATCTTGACGCAAGATAGGTGCACAGTTTGCACCAAATAACTATAGGCTCAGAAATCATTTTGGATGCACCCAGTGGTACTCCTAGGTGACGAGACTAAAGTGGAAGCTCGGTTCAGCCCATTTGGAGATAGTGGTAACCTTGACACAAGATAGGTGCACGGTTTGCACCAACCGTACTAGAGGCCCGAATATCGTTTTGGACACACCGGATAGAACTACTAGGTGACGTGGGTCATGTGGAATGTTGTTTTGGTCCGTTTAGAGATAGGGTTAGTGTCAGTGCAAGATAGGTGCATAGTTTGCGCCAAACATACCATTGGCTCAAAAATAGTTTTGGACACACCCTGTGGTACTCCTTGGCGACGATACTCAAGTGCAAGCTCGGTTCAATCTGTTTGGAGATATATACCATAGGCTCAGAAATTGTTTTGGACACACCCGGTGGTACTCCCAGGTGATGAGGCTCAAGTGGAAGCTCGATTCAGTCCATTTGGAGATAGTGGTAATCTTGACGCAAGATAGGTGCACGGTTTGCACCGACCGTACTAGAGGCCCGGATATCGTTTTGGACACACCGGATGGAATACTAGGTGACGTGGGTCATGTGGAATCTTGTTTTGGTCCGTTTAGAGATAGGGTTAGTGTCAGTGCAAGATAGGTGCACAGTTTGCGCCAAACATACCATTGGCTCAGAAATCGTTTTGGACACACCCCGTGGTACTCCATGGCGACAAGACTCAAGTGCAAGCTCGGTTCAATCCATTTGGAGATATATACCATAGGCTCAGAAATTGTTTTGGACACACCCGGTGGTACTCCCAGGTGATGAGGCTCAAGTGGAAGCTCGATTCAGTCCATTTGGAGATAGTGGTAATCTTGACGCAAGATAGGTGCACGGTTTGCACCGACCATACTAGAGGCCCGTATATCGTTTTATACACACCGGATGGAATACTAGGTGACGTGGGTCATGTGGAATCTTGTTTTGGTCCATTTAGAGATAGGGTTAGTGTCAGTGCAAGATAGGTGCACAGTTTGCGCCAAACATACCATTGGCTCAGAAATCATTTTGGACACACTCCGTGGTACTCCTTGGTGACGATACTCAAGTGCAAGCTCGGTTCAATCCGTTTGGAGATAGTGCTAATCTTGATGTAAGATAGGTGCACGGTTTGCGCCAAATATACCATAGGCTCAGAAATTGTTTTGACCACACCCAGTGGTACTCCTACGCGATGAGGCTCAAGTGGAAGCTCGATTCAATCCATTTGGACATAGGGGTAATCTTGACGCAAGATAGGTGCACGGTTTGCACCAAACAACTATAGGCTCAGAAATCATTTTGGATGCACCTAGTGGTACTCCTAGGTGACGAGACTCAAGTGCAAGCTCGGTTCACCCCATTTGGAGATAGTGGTAATCTTGACGCAAGATAGGTGCATGGTTTGCACCAAACAACTATAGGCTCAAAAATCATTTTGGATGCACCCAGTGGTACTCCTAGGTGATGAGACTCAAGTGGAAGCTCAGTTCAGCCCATTTGGAGACAGTGGTAACCTTGACGCAAGATAGGTGCATGGTTTGCACCGAGCGTACTAGAGGTTCGAATATCATTTTGGACGCTCCCGATGGGACTACTAGGTGACCTGGGTCATGTGGGATATCGTTTTGGTCTGTTTAGAGATAGGGTTAGTGTATGTGCAAGATATGTGCACGGTTTGCACCAAACATACCATTGGCTCAGAAATCGTTTTGGACGCACCTCGTGGTACTCCTTGGTGACGAGACTCAAGTGCAAGCTCGGTTCAATCCGTTTGGAGATAGTGGTAATCTTAACGCAAGATAGGTGCACGGTTTGTGCCAAATATACCATAGGCTTAGAAATTATTTTGGATGCACCCAGTGGTACTCCTAGGTGACGAGACTCAAGTGGAAGCTCGGTTCAGCCCGTTTGGAGATAGTGGTAATCTTGACGCAAGATAGGTGCACGGTTTGCACCAAAGAACTATAGGCTCAGAAATCATTTTGGATGCACCCAGTGGTACTCCCAGGTGACGAGACTCAAGTGGAAGCTCGGTTCTGCCCATTTGGAGATAGTGGTAACCTTGACGCAAGATAGGTGCACGGTGTGCACCGACCGTACTAGAGGCCCGAATATCGTTTTGGACACACCGGATGGAACTACTAGGTGACGTGGGTCATGTGGAATGTTGTTTTGGTGCGTTTAGAGATAGGGTTAGTGTCCGTGCAAGATAGGTGCATAGTTTGCGCCAAACATACCATTGGCTCAGAAATAGTTTTGGACACACCCCGTGGTACTCCTTGGCGACGATACTCAAGTGCAAGCTCG
Organism: Saccharum spontaneum; assembly: GCA_022457205.1. Lineage (NCBI taxonomy): Eukaryota > Viridiplantae > Streptophyta > Magnoliopsida > Poales > Poaceae > Saccharum > Saccharum spontaneum. The sequence goes on along the minus strand of CM039581.1, from coordinate 50,846,584 downwards.
GTTCAATCTGTTTGGAGATATATACCATAGGCTCAGAAATTGTTTTGGACACACCCGGTGGTACTCCCAGGTGATGAGGCTCAAGTGGAAGCTCGATTCAGTCCATTTGGAGATAGTGGTAATCTTGACGCAAGATAGGTGCACGGTTTGCACCGACCGTACTAGAGGCCCGGATATCGTTTTATACACACCGGATGGAATACTAGGTGACGTGGGTCATGTGGAATCTTGTTTTGGTCCGTTTAGAGATAGGGTTAGTGTCAGTGCAAGATAGGTGCACAGTTTGCGCCAAACATACCATTGGCTCAGAAATCGTTTTAGACACACTCCGTGGTACTCCTTGGTGACGTTACTCAAGTGCAAGCTCGGTTCAATCCGTTTGGAGATAGTGCTAATCTTGATGTAAGATAGGTGCACAGTTTGCGCCAAATATACCATAGGCTCAGAAATTGTTTTGACCACACCCGGTGGTACTCCTACGCGATGAGGCTCAAGTGGAAGCTCGATTCAATCCATTTGGAGATAGGGGTAATCTTGACGCAAGATAGGTGCACGGTTTGCACCAAACAACTATAGGCTCAGAAATCATTTTGGATGCACCTAGTGGTACTCCTAGGTGACGAGACTCAAGTGCAAGCTCGGTTCACCCCATTTGGAGATAGTGGTAATCTTGACGCAAGATAGGTGCATGGTTTGCACCAAACAACTATAGGCTCAAAAATCATTTTGGATGCACCCAGTGGTACTCCTAGGTGACGAGACTCAAGTGGAAGCTCGGTTCAGCCCAATTGGAGATAGTGGTACCTTGACACAAGATAGGTGCATGGTTTGCACCGAGCGTACTAGAGGTTCAAATATCATTTTGGACGCTCCCGATGGAACTACTAGGTGACCTGGGTCATGTGGGATATCGTTTTGGTCTGTTTAGAGATAGGGTTAGTGTATGTGCAAGATATGTGCATGGTTTGCACCAAACATACCATTGGCTCAGAAATCGTTTTGGACGTACCCCGTGGTACTCCTTGGTGACGAGACTCAAGTGCAAGCTCGGTTCAATCCGTTTGGAGATAGTGGTAATCTTAACGCAAGATAGGTGCACAGTTTGTGCCAAATATACCATAGGCTTAGAAATTGTTTTGGATGCACCCAGTGGTACTCCTAGGTGACGAGACTCAAGTGGATGCTCGGTTCAGCCCGTTTGGAGATAGTGGTAATCTTGACGCAAGATAGGTGCACAGTTTGCACCAAACAACTATAGGCTCAGAAATCATTTTGGATGCACCCAGTGGTACTCCTAGGTGACGAGACTCAAGTGAAAGCTCGGTTCAGCCCATTTGGAGATAGTGGTAACCTTGACACAAGATAGGTGCACGGTTTGTACCTATCGTACTAGAGGCCCGAATATCGTTTTGGACACACCGGATAGAACTACTAGGTGACGTGGGTCATGTGGAATGTTGTTTTGGTCCGTTTAGAGATAGGGTTAGTGTCAGTGCAAGATAGGTGCATAGTTTACGCCAAACATACCATTGGCTCAGAAATAGTTTTGGACACACCCCGTGGTACTCCTTGGCGACGATACTCAAGTGCAAGCTCGGTTCAATCTGTTTGGAGATATATACCATAGGCTCAGAAATTGTTTTGGACACACCCGGTGGTACTCCCAGGTGATGAGGCTCAAGTGGAAGCTCGATTCAGTCCATTTGGAGATAGTGGTAATCTTGACGCAAGATAGGTGCACGGTTTGCACCGACCGTACTAGAGGCCTGGATATCGTTTTGGACACACCGGATGGAATACTAGGTGACGTGGGTCATGTGGAATCTTGTTTTGGTCCGTTTAGAGATAGGGTTAGTGTCAGTGCAAGATAGGTGCACAGTTTGTGCCAAACATACCATTGGCTCAGAAATCGTTTTGGACACACCCCGTGGTACTCCTTGGTGACAAGACTCAAGTGCAAGCTCGGTTCAATCCATTTGGAGATATATACCATAGGCTTAGAAATTGTTTTGGACACACCCGGTGGTACTCCCAGGTGATGAGGCTCAAGTGGAAGCTCGATTCAGTCCATTTGGAGATAGTGGTAATCTTGACGCAAGATAGGTGCACGGTTTGCACCGACCGTACTAGAGGCCCGGATATCGTTTTATACACACCGGATGGAATACTAGGAGACGTGGGTCATGTGGAATCTTGTTTTGGTCCATTTAGAGATAGGGTTAGTGTCAGTGCAAGATAGGTGCACAGTTTGCGCCAAACATACCATTGGCTCAGAAATCGTTTTGGACACACTCCGTTGTACTCCTTGGTGACGATACTCAAGTGCAAGCTCGGTTCAATCCGTTTGGAGATAGTGCTAATCTTGATGTAAGATAGGTGCACGGTTTGCGCCAAATATACCATAGGCTCAGAAATTGTTTTGACCACACCCAGTGGTACTCCTACGCGATGAGGCTCAAGTGGAAGCTCGATTCAATGCAATTGGACATAGGGGTAATCTTGACGCAAGATAGGTGCACGGTTTGCACCAAACAACTATAGGCTCAGAAATTATTTTGGATGCACCTAGTGGTACTCCTAGGTGACGAGACTCAAGTGCAAGCTCGGTTCACCCCATTTGGAGATAGTGGTAATCTTGACGCAAGATAGGTGCATGGTTTGCACCAAACAACTATAGGCTCAAAAATCATTTTGGATGCACCCAGTGGTACTCCTAGGTGACGAGACTCAAGTGGAAGCTCGGTTCAGCCCATTTGGAGATAGTGGTAACCTTGACGCAAGATAGGTGCATGGTTTGCACCGAGCGTACTAGAGGTTCAAATATCATTTTGGACGCTCCCGATGGAACTACTAGGTGACCTGGGTCATGTGGGATATCGTTTTGGTCTGTTTAGAGATAGGGTTAGTGTATGTACAAGATATGTGCATGGTTTGCACCAAACATACCATTGGCTCAGAAATCGTTTTGGACGTACCCCGTGGTACTCCTTGGTGACGAGACTTAAATGCAAGCTCGGTTCAATCCGTTTGGAGATAGTGGTAATCTTAACGCAAGATAGGTGCACAGTTTGTGCCAAATATACCATAGGCTTAGAAATTGTTTTGGATGCACCCAGTGGTACTCCTAGGTGACGAGACTCAAGTGGATGCTCGGTTCAGCCTGTTTGGGGATAGTGGTAATCTTGACGCAAGATAGGTGCACAGTTTGCACCAAACAACTATAGGCTCAGAAATCATTTTGGATGCACCCAGTGGTACTCCTAGGTGACGAGACTCAAGTGTAAGCTCGGTTCAGCCCATTTGGAGATAGTGGTAACCTTGACACAAGATAGGTGCACGGTTTGCACCTACCGTACTAGAGGCCCGAGTATCGTTTTGGACACACCGGATAGAACTACTAGGTGACGTGGGTCATGTGGAACGTTGTTTTGGTCCGTTTAGAGATAGGGTTAGTGTTAGTGCAAGATAGGTGCATAGTTTGCGCCAAACATACCATTGGCTCAGAAATAGTTTTGGACACACCCCGTGGTACTCCTTGGCGACGATACTCAAGTGCAAGCTCGGTTCAATCTGTTTGGAGATATATACCATAGGCTCAGAAATTGTTTTGGACACACCCGGTGGTACTCCCAGGTGATGAGGCTCAAGTGGAAGCTCGATTCAGTCCATTTGGAGATAGTGGTAATCTTGACGCAAGATAGGTGCACGGTTTGCACCGACCGTACTAGAGGCCCGGATATCGTTTTATACACACCGGATGGAATACTAGGTGACGTGGGTCATGTGGAATCTTGTTTTGGTCCATTTAGAGATAGGGTTAGTGTCAGTGCAAGATAGGTGCACAGTTTGCGCCAAACATACCATTGGCTCAGAAATCGTTTTGGACACACTCCGTGGTACTCCTTGGTGACGATACTCAAGTGCAAGCTCGGTTCAATCCGTTTGGAGATAGTGCTAATCTTGATGTAAGATAGGTGCACGGTTTGCGCCAAATATACCATAGGCTCAGAAATTGTTTTGGCCACACCCAGTGGTACTCCTACGCGATGAGGCTCAAGTGGAAGCTCGATTCAATCCATTTGGACATAGGGGTAATCTTGACGCAAGATAGTTGCACGGTTTGCACCAAACAACTATAGGCTCAGAAATCATTTTGGATGCACCTAGTGGTACTCCTAGGTGACGAGACTCAAGTGCAAGCTCGGTTCACCCCATTTGGAGATAGTGGTAATCTTGACGCAAGATAGGTGCATGGTTTGCACCAAACAACTATAGGCTCAAAAATCATTTTGGATGCACCCAGTGGTACTCCTAGGTGACGAGACTCAAGTGGAAGCTCGGTTCAGCCCATTTGGAGATAGTGGTAACCTTGACGCAAGATAGGTGCATGGTTTGCACCGAGCGTACTAGAGGTTCGAATATCATTTTGGACGCTCCCGATGGAACTACTAGGTGACCTGGGTCATGTGGGATATCATTTTGGTCTGTTTAGAGATAGGGTTAGTGTATGTGCAAGATATGTGCACGGTTTGCACCAAACATAACATTGGCTCAGAAATCATTTTGGACGCACCCCGTGGTACTCCTTGGTGACGAGACTCAAGTGCAAGCTCGGTTCAATCCGTTTAGAGATAGTGGTAATCTTAACGCAAGATAGGTGCACGGTTTGTGCCAAATATACCATAGGCTTAGAAATTGTTTTGGATGCACCCAGTGGTACTCCTAGGTGACGAGACTCAAGTGGAAGCTCGGTTCAGCCCGTTTGGAGATAGTGGTAACCTTGACGCAAGATAGGTGCATGGTTTGCACCGAGCGTACTAGAGGTTCGAATATCATTTTGGATGCACCCAGTGGTACTCCTAGGTGACGAGACTCAAGTGGAAGCTCGGTTCAGCCCATTTGGAGATAGTGGTAACCTTGACGCAAGATAGGTGCACGGTTTGCACCGACCGTACTTGAGGCCCGAATATCGTTTTGGACACACCGGATAGAACTACTAGGTGACGTGGGTCATGTGGAATGTTGTTTTGGTCCGTTTAGAGATAGGGTTAGTGTCAGTGCAAGATAGGTGCATAGTTTGCGCCAAACATACCATTGGCTCAGAAATAGTTTTGGACACACCCCGTGGTACACCTTGGCGACGATACTCAAGTGCAAGCTCGGTTCAATCTGTTTGGAGATATATACCATAGGCTCAGAAATTGTTTTGGACACACCCGGTGGTACTCCCAGGTGATGAGGCTCAAGTGGAAGCTCGATTCAATCCATTTGGAGATAGTGGTAATCTTGACGCAAGATAGGTGCACGGTTTGCACCGACCGTACTAGAGGCCCGGATATCGTTTTGGACACACCGGATGGAATACTAGGTGACATGGGTCATGTGGAATCTTGTTTTGGTCCGTTTAGAGATAGGGTTAGTGTCAGTGCAAGATAGGTGCACAGTTTGCACCAAACATACCATTGGCTCAGAAATCATTTTGGACACACCCCGTGGTACTCCTTGGCGACAAGACTCAAGTGCAAGCTCGGTTCAATCCGTTTGGAGATATATACCATAGGCTCAGAAATTGTTTTGGACACACCCGGTGGTACTCCCAGGTGATGAGGCTCAAGTGGAAGCTCGATTCAGTCCATTTGGAGATAGTGGTAATCTTGACGCAAGATAGGTGCACGGTTTGCACCGACCGTACTAGAGGCCCGGATATCGTTTTATACACACCGGATGGAATACTAGGTGACGTGGGTCATGTGGAATCTTGTTTTGGTCCGTTTAGAGATAGGGTTAGTGTCAGTGCAAGATAGGTGCACAGTTTGCGCCAAACATACCATTGGCTCAGAAATCGTTTTGGACACACTCCGTGGTACTCCTTGGTGACGATACTCAAGTGCAAGCTCGGTTCAATCCGTTTGGAGATAGTGCTAATCTTGATGTAAGATAGGTGCACGGTTTGCACCAAATATACCATAGGCTCAGAAATTGTTTTGACCACACCCGGTGGTACTCCTACGCGATGAGGCTCAAGTGGAAGCTCGATTCAATCCATTTGGAGATAGGGGTAATCTTGACGCAAGATAGGTGCACGGTTTGCACCAAACAACTATAGGCTCAGAAATCATTTTGGATGCACCTAGTGGTACTCCTAGGTGACGAGACTCAAGTGCAAGCTCGGTTCACCCCATTTGGAGATAGTGGTAATCTTGACGCAAGATAGGTGCATGGTTTGCACCAAACAACTATAGGCTCAAAAATCATTTTGGATGCACCCAGTGGTACTCCTAGGTGACGAGACTCAAGTGGAAGCTCGGTTCAGCCCATTTGGAGATAGTGGTAACCTTGACGCAAGATAGGTGCATGGTTTGCACCGAGCGTACTAGAGGTTCGAATATCATTTTGGACGCTCCCGATGGAACTACTGGGTGACCTGGGTCATGTGGGATATCGTTTTGGTCTGTTTAGAGATAGGGTTAGTGTATGTGCAAGATATGTGCACGGTTTGCACCAAACATACCATTCGCTCAGAAATCGTTTTGGATGCACCCCGTGGTACTCCTTGGTGACGAGACTCAAGTGCAAGCTCGGTTCAATCCGTTTGGAGATAGTGGATCTTAACGCAAGATAGGTGCACGGTTTGCGCCAAATATACCATAGGCTCAGAAATTCTTTTGGACACACCCGGTGGTACTCCCAGGGAATGAGGCTCAAGTGGAAGCTCGATTCAGTCCATTTGGAGATAGTATTAATCTTGACGCAAGATAGGTGCACGGTTTGCACCGACAGTACTAGAGGCCCGGATATCGTTTTATACACACCGGATGGAATACTAGGTGACGTGGGTCATGTGGAATCTTGTTTTGGTCCGTTTAGAGATAGGGTTAGTGTTAGTGCAAGATAGGTGCACAGTTTGCACCAAACATACCATTGGCTCAGAAATCGTTTTGGACACACTCCGTGGTACTCCTTGGTGACGGTACTCAAGTGCAAGCTCGGTTCAATCCGTTTGGAGATAGTGCTAATCTTGATGTAAGATAGGTGCACGGTTTGCGCCAAATATACCATAGGCTCAGAAATTGATTTGACCACACCCGGTGGTACTCCTACGCGATGAGGCTCAAGTGGAAGCTCGATTCAATCCATTTGGAGATAGGGGTAATCTTGACGCAAGATAGGTGCACGGTTTGCACCAAACAACTATAGGCTCAGAAATCATTTTGGATGCACCTAGTGGTACTCCTAGGTGACGAGACTCAAGTGCAAGCTCGGTTCACCCCATTTGGAGATAGTGGTAATCTTGACGCAAGATAGGTGCATGGTTTGCACCAAACAACTATAGGCTCAAAAATCATTTTGGATGCACCCAGTGGTACTCCTAGGTGACGAGACTCAAGTGGAAGCTCGGTTCAGCCCATTTGGAGATAGTGGTAACCTTGACGCAAGATAGGTGCATGGTTTGCACCGAGCGTACTAGAGGTTCGAATATCATTTTGGACGCTCCCGATGGAACTACTGGGTGACCTGGGTCATGTGGGATATCATTTTGGTCTGTTTAGAGATAGGGTTAGTGTATGTGCAAGATATGTGCACGGTTTGCACCAAACATACCATTGGCTCAGAAATCGTTTTGGACGCACCCCGTGGTACTCCTTGGTGACGAGACTCAAGTGCAAGCTCGGTTCAATCCGTTTGGAGATAGTGGTAATCTTAACGCAAGATAGTTGCACGGTTTGTGCCAAATATACCATAGGCTTAGAAATTGTTTTGGATGCACTCAGTGGTACTCCTAGGTGACAAGACTCAAGTGGAAGCTCGGTTCAGGCCGTTTGGAGATAGTGGTAATCTTGACGCAAGATAGGTGCACGGTTTGCACCAAACAACTATAGGCTCAGAAATCATTTTGGATGCACCCAGTGGTACTCCTAGGTGACGAGACTCAAGTGGAAGCTCGGTTCAGCCCATTTGGAGATAGTGGTACACAAGATAGGTGCACGGTTTGCACCGACCGTACTAGAGGCCCGAATATCGTTTTGGACACACCGGATAGAACTACTAGGTGACGTGGGTCATGTGGAATGTTGTTTTGGTCTGTTTAGAGATAGTGTTAGTGTCAGTGCAAGATAGGTGCATAGTTTGCGCCAAACATACCATTGGCTCAGAAATAGTTTTGGACACACCCCGTGGTACTCCTTGGCGACGATACTCAAGTGCAAGCTCGGTTCAATCTGTTTGGAGATATATACCATAGGCTCAGAAATTGTTTTGGACACACCCGGTGGTACTCCCAGGTGATGAGGCTCAAGTGGAAGCTCGATTCAGTCCATTTGGAGATAGTGGTAATCTTGACGCAAGATAGGTGCACGGTTTGCACCGACCGTACTAGAGGCCCGGATATCATTTTGGACACACCGGGTGGAATACTAGGTGACATGGGTCATGTGGAATCTTGTTTTGGTCCGTTTAGAGATAGGGTTAGTGTCAGTGCAAGATAGGTGCACAGTTTGCGCCAAACATACCATTGGCTCAGAAATCATTTTGGACACACCCCGTGGTACTGCTTGGCGACAAGACTCAAGTGCAAGCTCGGTTCAATCCGTTTGGAGATATATACCATAGGCTCAGAAATTGTTTTGGACACACCCGGTGGTACTCCCAGGTGATGAGGCTCAAGTGGAAGCTCGATTCAGTCCATTTGGAGATAGTGGTAATCTTGACGCAAGATAGGTGCACGGTTTGCACCGACCGTACTAGAGGCCCGGATATCGTTTTATACACACCGGATGGAATACTAGGTGACGTGGGTCATGTGGAATCTTGTTTTGGTCCGTTTAGAGATAGGGTTAGTGTCAGTGCAAGATAGGTGCACAGTTTGCGCCAAACATACCATTGGCTCAGAAATCGTTTTGGACACACTCCGTGGTACTCCTTGGTGACGATACTCAAGTGCAAGCTCGGTTCAATCCGTTTGGAGATAGTGCTAATCTTGATGTAAGATAGGTGCACGGTTTGCGCCAAATATACCATAGGCTCAGAAATTGTTTTGACCACACCCGGTGGTACTCCTACGCGATGAGGCTCAAGTGGAAGCTCGATTCAATCCATTTGGAGATAGGGGTAATCTTGACGCAAGATAGGTGCATGGTTTGCACCAAACAACTATAGGCTCAGAAATCATTTTGGATGCACCTAGTGGTACTCCTAGGTGACTAGACTCAAGTTCAAGCTCGGTTCACCCCATTTGGAGATAGTGGTAATCTTGACGCAAGATAGGTGCATGGTTTGCACCAAACAACTATAGGCTCAAAAATCATTTTGGATGCACCCAGTGGTACTCCTAGGTGACGAGACTCAAGTGGAAGCTCGGTTCAGCCCATTTGGAGATAGTGGTAACCTTGACGCAAGATAGGTGCATGGTTTGCACCGAGCGTACTAGAGGTTCGAATATCATTTTGGACGCTCCCGATGGAACTACTGGGTGACCTGGGTCATGTGGGTTTCGTTTTGGTCTGTTTAGAGATAGGGTTAGTGTATGTGCAAGATATGTGCACGGTTTGCACCAAACATACCATTGGCTCAGAAATCGTTTTGGATGCACCCCGTGGTACTCCTCGGTGACGAGACTCAAGTGCAAGCTCGGTTCAATCCGTTTGGAGATAGTGGATCTTAACGCAAGATAGGTGCACGGTTTGCGCCAAATATACCATAGGCTCAGAAATTGTTTTGGACACACCCGGTTATACTCCTAGGTGATGAGGCTCAAGTGGAAGCTCGATTCAGTCCATTTGGAGATAGTGGTAATCTTGACGCAAGATAGGTGCACGGTTTGCACCAACAGTACTAGAGGCCCGGATATCGTTCTATACACACCGGATGGAATACTAGGTGACGTGGGTCATGTGGAATCTTGTTTTGGTCCGTTTAGAGATAGGGTTAGTGTCAGTGCAAGATGGGTGCACAGTTTGCGCCAAACATACCATTGGCTCAGAAATCATTTTGGACACACTCCGTGGTACTCCTTGGTGACGATACTCAAGTGCAAGCTCGGTTCAATCCGTTTGGAGATAGTGCTAATCTTGATGTAGGATAGGTGCACGGTTTGCGTCAAATATACCATAGGCTCAGAAATTGTTTTGACCACACCCGGTGGTACTCCTACGCGATGAGGCTCAAGTGGAAGCTCGATTCAATCCATTTGGAGATAGGGGTAATCTTGACGCAAGATAGGTGCACGGTTTGCACCAAACAACTATAGGCTCAGAAATCATTTTGGATGCACCTAGTGGTACTCCTAGGTGACGAGACTCAAGTGCAAGCTCGGTTCACCCTATTTGGAGATAGTGGTAATCTTGACGCAAGATAGGTGCATGGTTTGCACCAAACAACTATAGGCTCAAAAATCATTTTGGATGCACCCAGTGGTACTCCTAGGTGACGAGACTCAAGTGGAAGCTCGGTTCAGCCCATTTGGAGATAGTGGTAACCTTGACGCAAGATAGGTGCATGGTTTGCACCGAGCGTACTAGAGGTTCGAATATCATTTTGGACGCTCCCGATGGAACTACTGGGTGACCTGGGTCATGTGGGTTTCGTTTTGGTCTGTTTAGAGATAGGGTTAGTGTATGTGCAAGATATGTGCACGGTTTGCACCAAACATACCATTGGCTCAGAAATCGTTTTGGATGCACCCCGTGGTACTCCTCGGTGACGAGACTCAAGTGCAAGCTCGGTTCAATCCGTTTGGAGATAGTGGATCTTAACGCAAGATAGGTGCACGGTTTGCGCCAAATATACCATAGGCTCAGAAATTGTTTTGGACACACCCGGTTATACTCCTAGGTGATGAGGCTCAAGTGGAAGCTCGATTCAGTCCATTTGGAGATAGTGGTAATCTTGACGCAAGATAGGTGCACGGTTTGCACCAACAGTACTAGAGGCCCGGATATCGTTCTATACACACCGGATGGAATACTAGGTGACGTGGGTCATGTGGAATCTTGTTTTGGTCCGTTTAGAGATAGGGTTAGTGTCAGTGCAAGATGGGTGTACAGTTTGCGCCAAACATACCATTGGCTCAGAAATCATTTTGGACACACTCCGTGGTACTCCTTGGTGACGATACTCAAGTGCAAGCTCGGTTCAATCCGTTTGGAGATAGTGCTAATCTTGATGTAGGATAGGTGCACGGTTTGCGTCAAATATACCATAGGCTCAGAAATTGTTTTGACCACACCCGGTGGTACTCCTACGCGATGAGGCTCAAGTGGAAGCTCGATTCAATCCATTTGGAGATAGGGGTAATCTTGACGCAAGATAGGTGCACGGTTTGCACCAAACAACTATAGGCTCAGAAATCATTTTGGATGCACCTAGTGGTACTCCTAGGTGACGAGACTCAAGTGCAAGCTCGGTTCACCCTATTTGGAGATAGTGGTAATCTTGACGCAAGATAGGTGCATGGTTTGCACCAAACAACTATAGGCTCAAAAATCATTTTGGATGCACCCAGTGGTACTCCTAGGTGACGAGACTCAAGTGGAAGCTCGGTTCAGCCCATTTGGAGATAGTGGTAACCTTGACGCAAGATAGGTGCATGGTTTGCACCGAGCGTACTAGAGGTTCGAATATCATTTTGGACGCTCCCGATGGAACTACTGGGTGACCTGGGTCATGTGGGATATCGTTTTGGTCTATTTAGAGATAGGGTTAGTGTATGTGCAAGATATGTGCACGGTTTGCACCAAACATACCATTGGCTTAGAAATCGTTTTGGACGCACCCCGTGGTACTCCTTGGTGACGAGACTCAAGTGCAAGCTCGGTTCAATCCGTTTGGAGATAGTGGTAATCTTAACGCAAGATAGGTGCACGGTTTGTGCCAAATATACCATAGGCTTAGAAATTGTTTTGGATGCACCCAGTGGTACTCCTAGGTGACGAGACTCAAGTGGAAGCTCGGTTCAGCCCGTTTGGAGATAGTGGTAATCTTGACGCAAGATAGGTGCACGGTTTGCACCAAACAACTATAGGCTCAGAAATCATTTTGGATGCACCCAGTGGTACTCCTAGGTGACGAGACTCAAGTGGAAGCTCGGTTCAGCCCATTTGGAGATAGTGGTAACCTTGACACAAGATAGGTGCACGGTTTGCACCGACCGTACTAGAGGCCCGAATATCGTTTTGGACACACCGGATAGAACTATTAGGTGACGTGGGTCATGTGGAATGTTGTTTTGGTCTGTTTAGAGATAGGGTTAGTGTCAGTGCAAGATAGGTGCATAGTTTGCGCCAAACATACCATTGGCTCAGAAATAGTTTTGGACACACCCCGTGGTACTCCTTGGCGACGATACTCAAGTGCAAGCTCGGTTCAATCTGTTTGGAGATATATACCATAGGCTCAGAAATTGTTTTGGACACACCCGGTGGTACTCCCAGGTGATGAGGCTCAAGTGGAAGCTCGATTCAGTCCATTTGGAGATAGTGGTAATCTTGACGCAAGATAGGTGCACGGTTTGCACCGACCGTACTAGAGGCCCGGATATCGTTTTGGACACACCGGATGGAATACTAGGTGACATGGGTCATGTGGAATCTTGTTTTGGTCCGTTTAGAGATAGTGTTAGTGTCAGTGCAAGATAGGTGCACAGTTTGCGCCAAACATACCATTGGCTCAGAAATCGTTTTGGACACACCCCGTGGTACTCCTTGGCGACAAGACTCAAGTGCAAGCTCGGTTCAATCCGTTTGGAGATATATACCATAGGCTCAGAAATTGTTTTGGACACACCCGGTGGTACTCCCAGGTGATGAGGCTCAAGTGGAAGCTCGATTCAGTCCATTTGGAGATAGTGGTAATCTTGACGCAAGATAGGTGCACGGTTTGCACCGACCGTACTAGAGGCCCGGATATCGTTTTATACACACCGGATGGAATACTAGGTGACGTGGGTCATGTGGAATCTTGTTTTGGTCCGTTTAGAGATAGGGTTAGTGTTAGTGCAAGATAGGTGCACAGTTTGCGGCAAACATACCATTGGCTCAGAAATCGTTTTAGACACACTCCGTGGTACTCCTTGGTGACGATACTCAAGTGCAAGCTCGGTTCAATCCGTTTGGAGATAGTGCTAATCTTGATGTAAGATAGGTGCACAGTTTGCGCCAAATATACCATAGGCTCAGAAATTGTTTTGACCACACCCGGTGGTACTCCTACGCGATGAGGCTCAAGTGGAAGCTCGATTCAATCCATTTGGAGATAGGGGTAATCTTGACGCAAGATAGGTGCACGGTTTGCACCAAACAACTATAGGCTCAGAAATCATTTTGGACGCACCTAGTGGTACTCCTAGGTGACGAGACTCAAGTGCAAGCTCGGTTCACCCCATTTGGAGATAGTGGTAATCTTGACGCAAGATAGGTGCATGGTTTGCACCAAACAACTATAGGCTCAAAAATCATTTTGGATGCACCCAGTGGTACTCCTAGGTGACGAGACTCAAGTGGAAGCTCGGTTCAGCCCATTTGGAGATAGTGGTAACCTTGACGCAAGATAGGTGCATGGTTTGCACCGAGCGTACTAGAGGTTCGAATATCATTTTGGACGCTCCCGATGGAACTACTAGGTGACCTGGGTCATGTGGGATATCGTTTTGGTCTGTTTAGAGATAGGGTTAGTGTATGTGCAAGATATGTGCACGGTTTGCACCAAACATACCATTGGCTCAGAAATCGTTTTGGACGCACCCCGTGGTACTCCTTGGTGACGAGACTCAAGTGCAAGCTCGGTTCAATCCGTTTGGAGATAGTAGTAATCTTAACGCAAGATAGGTGCACGGTTTGTGCCAAATATACCATAGGCTTAGAAATTGTTTTGGATGCACCCAGTGGTACTCCTAGGTGACGAGACTCAAGTGGATGCTCGGTTCAGCCCGTTTGGAGATAGTGGTAATCTTGACGCAAGATAGGTGCACGGTTTGCACCAAACAACTATAGGCTCAGAAATCATTTTGGATGCACCCAGTGGTACTCCTAGATGACGAGACTCAAGTGGAAGCTCGGTTCAGCCCATTTGGAGATAGTGGTAACCTTGACACAAGATAGGTGCACGGTTTGCACCGACCGTACTAGAGGCCCGAATATCGTTTTGGACACACCGGATAGAACTACTAGGTGACGTGGGTCATGTGGAATGTTGTTTTGGTCCGTTTAGAGATAGGGTTAGTGTCAGTGCAAGATAGGTGCACAGTTTGCGCCAAACATACCATTGGCTCAGAAATAGTTTTGGACACACCCCGTGGTACTCCTTGGCGACGATACTCAAGTGCAAGCTCGGTTCAATCTGTTTGGAGATATATACCATAGGCACATAAATTGTTTTGGACACACCCGGTGGTACTCCCAGGTGATGAGGCTCAAGTGGAAGCTCGATTCAGTCCATTTGGAGATAGTGGTAATCTTGACGCAAGATAGGTGCACGGTTTGCACCGACCGTACTAGAGGCCCGGATATCGTTTTGGACACACCGGATGGAATACTAGGTGACGTGGGTCATGTGGAATCTTGTTTTGGTCCGTTTAGAGATAGGGTTAGTGTCAGTGCAAGATAGGTGCACAGTTTGCGCCAAACATACCATTGGCTCAGAAATCGTTTTGGACACACTCCGTGGTACTCCTTGGTGACGATACTGTCACACCCATTTTTAAGGACAAAAATAGGATGCATAAAGTACTCATGTGCGCCCCAGGTCATGATCGCACACATAAGTAGACAAATTACATAGTATCATCACGGTGCTTATTACATAGCGAATAAATATTTAAAACATAGTCTTGAACGATAAACAATAATATCTAATAATAATAACTAATAGTAATCTCCAGCGGAAACTCCACACAGGGACACGGTTGACTGGTTGACACCAAGACTAGTACTCATTACGATATTCTTCCTCATAATCTTCATCTGTTATGGTGGAAATAGCAAGAGTGAGTCCATGTCGAACTCAACAAATATAACACAGGGTTCATGAGGCTCTGAAAGGATCAAGATGCCCAAGAGGGGGGGTGAATTGGGCTTTTCTAAAAATTAATTGCAAGAATTAAATCCTACAAGCCGGAATTCACCCCTAGTGCCTACTTGTGTTCCTAGAGAGTCTACCGTTAAAAAGTTTTGCACCCTAGTTTCCAATCCTAGTCTAGCATGGCAATTCTAGGAAAGTAAAACAAGCAATGAAACTAAATACGAGAAAGTAATTGCTTGAATGTAAAGGGGCAAGGAACACGGCGATGTTTTTCCGAGGTATCGGAGAGTCGCCACTCCCCACTAGTCCTCGTTGGAGCACCCGCGCAAGGGTGTCGCTCCCCCTTGATCCGCGCAAGGATCAAATGCTCTCTACGGGTTGATTCTTCGACACTCCGTCGCGGCGAATCACCCAAAACCGCTCACAACTTGAGTTGGGTCATCCACAAGCTCCGCCGGATGATCACCAAACTCCCAATCACCACCAAGCCGTCTAGGTGATGGCGATCACCAAGAGTAACAAGCTAGAACTCTCACTTGACCACGACGAGCCCAAATGAGGAGGTGGATGCACACTTGCTACTCTCGAATCACTAGTGAGGAATCTCAAACTTTGATTCTCGAATCTCTATCCTCACTAGAGCTCTTGCACTCCCTTGCACTCTAAAGGGTTTTCTCAGATGTTTGAATGAGCAAGAGACCTCTAAAAGAGGTGGAGGAGTTGTATTTATACACCCCTCAAAGAAAACGAACCGTTACTTTCTGACACGGGGTCACCGGACGCGCCGGTGCAACACACCGGACGCGCCGGTCCCCCGTAACGGTCAAAACGCGATTTTGAAATCGAACCACCGGACGCACCGGTCAGGGGTGACCGGACGCGTCCGACGTGCAAGGGTGCTTACTGTACTTGCACCGGACGCGAGGCCGTGTCCGATGCCTGAAGACCGGACGCGTCCGGTCCTCTCAGGACCTTACTGGACTCGCACCGGACTCGCCGATCAAGTCCAGTATCACGTCCGACGGGTGTTCTCCAGGAGTGACACGTGTCAGCCACTGACCACTGCGTCCGGTCCTAGCGAGGACCGCGTCCGGTGGTCAGGGTCCAAACCCTAGCACGGTTAAGTACAGACCGGACGCGTCCGGTGCTCCCGAAGACCGCGTCCGGTGCCTGGAAAACTGCCCGAAACTCGTCGAAACGCGTCGCAACTTCAACCAAGTTGCTTCTAACTGAACTTTGAGCTATTCTAGGGTTGCCTAGCGCCAAGTTTAACAAGTGTGCACCACACCTAAACATAGGACTCGCCTAGGTCAAGCTACCCATTCATGCCCCCCTTTATAGTACGGCCAAAAGAGAAAAACGAAGATCCTAACGACTATTCCGAATGTGTCTCAACACTTCGTCATCCGGAACTAACCGTCCTTAATCTTGACGTCACTCTTTTGAAAACCGAAACGATTTCCATCAAGGGACACGAATACCACAGTGCTCAAAGCAGTTATCACCTCCATGACCTAACTTACCAAGTTTCTGCAAAACACACGTTAGTCATGGTAATAAAGTGTTGTCATTAATTACCGAAACCAAATCTTGGGGCCTAGATGCTTTCAATCTCCCCCTTTTTGGTGATTGATGACAACACTAAGTTTCAATGGATTAGAGTGAAGGTTTTCGAGCATGCTTGGTTCACATAAGCAAAAGACAATAAGCATAAGGGGTTAGGAAATGCTTATGCGCTCCAAGCCAAAAGAGTGTACTTCATAAGATAAGACATAAAACGTTAGTACACAAAAAGATATAACTCATAAGTAATCGGAGTAAGGCACGGAAGCACAACCTTAGAGCTATAGCTAAAACGGTGACATATATTAAACACAGTGACGAATAAGACATTAAGACTCAAGGTTTTACGACTCGATGACAATGTCACACGAATGCAATGCTGAAAATAAACATGATATGCATGAATGTAGCACATGAAAAACGAAAACCCACTAACAAACTCCCCCTGAAACTACTCTCTCTCCCCCTTTGGCATCAAGCGCCAAAAAACTAATCTAATCTGACGGGGGGACAGACGGAGCCGTGTCGGGTGCCGAGGTGTGCGGAGTGATCACGAAGTGAAGTGAATCGCCCTCGGAGTCTGAGCTATCTGGCTGACCCTCTGAAGAAGCTCGTGGCTGTGAAGCGGTCTGGGTCTGAGCAGGAACAGGCGCTGACTGTGTAGCAACAAGTGGATCTGTCTGAGTGACCTGAGCCTGAAGTGCGCCAGTAGCTGGGGGGTCTGTCGAGGCAACTGAAGACGGGAGGGTCTCTGTAGTCCCGGTCCCTGTCACTGGTGGAACGACTGCCTCGGAAGCTGACAACCCTGACGAAGAGTGAAAGGTAGTCGTGTGCGAGGGTGTCGGCTGACCAGTCAACTCGCTGTAAGTGGCACTGAAGTCACCAATAGGTGTGCCTGTCAAGAGATGCGGGCGAGGCTGGTCTGACGGTGTGAACCCCGTATGGATAGGAGTGAAGCTCGGGGACTGAAAAGACTGGGGAACCTGCTGCTGTGGAGATGTAAACTGAAAGCTCGGCTGTCCCTGACTGGATGGACCGCTGGAATGCAAAGCCGGAGCCATGATAGATGCAGGCGGAGGAACCCCAACTGTGATGAGATGCCGCAGAAGATCCATGTACTGCTGCTGACTCTGTCGCTGCATCTCAACCTGCTGCCTCTGGATCTCTAGCTGCTGTCGCTGAAACTCGTCCTGGCGAGCCTGTATCTGTGCTAGTGCTGCAGCTGTATCCTGTGCCTGACGCTGTATCTGCTGCTGCTGCTGCTCCTGAGCCTGGGTCAGCCTCTCAAGGATAGCCACCATGGCTGGGTCTGAGCGGGAGGCTGAGCCAGATCCACCGGCCTCGTGGTCGTGAGACCGAGGAGACCGGTACCTGGGGATGGGCTGATAGTCCTCATCAGTGCTGTCGGAAGTGACATCCTCAGGTATCTCAGCAGGCTGAGCCTCAAGGTCTGCGAGCTCTGCCTCGGCAAGCTCATCAACTCTAGCGTCCTGCTCAGCTGCTGTCTCAGGAACATCAGGGCGCTCACGCTGTCCTGGTGCTGGAGCCTGCTCTCTAGTAACTGAAGCCCAAAGCTGTCTGATGTCATAGTCAGGGAATGCTGTAGTAGTGTTGGCAATCTCTGCCCTGATCTCTGGTGGCATCTGGATAGCAGATCTGATAATGAAGCAAATCCAGTGGGCATAAGGAAGCTGACGGTTACCCTTGAAGCCCTCAGCAATGGTGTCCTCCATCTCACTGAGAATAAGATCCCAGATATCAAACTGTCGCTGTGTCACGAGGTGGTGAACAACCCAAAGCTGCATCCTCGTCAGTCCCTCTCTGTAGCCAAGTCTGGGCAGTAAGGTGCGTCTGAGTATAGCATCCAGAACTCGGGCTAGAGGTGTCAGGCTGGCAGGTGTACGACGTGACCCTTCGCCAAAAGGCTCGCGAAAGCAGGGTCGAACTAGGTCGGTGGGTGGCACTGAACCGCCGTGAGGGCGTCTGGGAGGTGGAGTCTGACCATAGCACAACTGGTGGATCCTCGTGTCAGAAGCAGGTAGTCTGAGGATCTCTCGGGCTCTGGAGCTGTAGAGTCTGTGGTCGCGGCCTCTGAATGCAAAGTGAATGAACTCATGGGCAGGATCAATCCATAGAGAAGCGTAGAACTCCCTGACCCATGTGCCGCAGTAAGCACCTGTCCGTCCAAGTAGATCTGATAAGCCAGGCAGATAGGACAGGTGAGGACGGAGCTGCTCTCCCACAACATCAACCAATGCCTCTAGTCGACACACCCTCTGAGGTCTGAAAGCTATGCCACTGTCAACTAGAGCCCTGTAGAAGTCCTCCTGAAGTGGGGTATAGAAACCCTCTGAAGCTCTGGGATCTCTAACAGGCGGAAACCATCGGCTGACCTCCACGAACCGCAGACTCTTCACCTGACGTGCTGAAGCACCCCTCAGGTCTAAGTGCTCGACCGGGGGTGACCCTCTGACTCTGGGAGGAGGTTGTGCACCACGACGCGGGCCCTCTGGCCTCGGTGTCACCTGTGAACGAGCACGTGTGGAACAGCGACGTGGTGGAGACTGAGCTGCCTGCTCCTCTATATCCTCAGTGGCCTGTGGAGCCTCAGTGGCCTGGGTAGACTCAGTAGCTGGTGAAGTCTCTGTAGCCTGTGTCTGCTCTGAGGGAGGATCAACTGACATCTGCTCTGAAGGTGCTGTTGCCTCAGTGCCCTCAGTGGCCTCAGTGCCGAGCTGTCGACCTTCAAGATGAAAGCGACGCTCGCCTATGTGTAACCCACTGCGTCTGCCACCTCTCTCTGCCTGCTCTGCGGCATCTGCCACGGCCTGAGCAATCTCTGCATCTGACGGTGCCTTCCTCTTCTTTTTGGCTGCAATCTTGATGCGCTTTCCACGCGCAATCTCATCACGACGGGGAGGACTGTTGTCCCCGTCACCAGGAGCACCACCGGCGTTCTTGCAACGCACCATGCTGACTGACTGCCTGAAAACCTCTGTGAGATGATGAACTGACACTCGAGAGGCTTGGCCTCAATCCGTATCCGCAGGCTTGGCCTCGGATTAAGCAAACAGAACTGACCCGGCACACCGACTGACTCGCTGCACGTATGGAATAGAGAGATATACAATAAGCATATATATATATCTAAAGATACGAAACCCTAGATAGCAAGCACGTGAGATACGAAAAGAAACGACGCTAAGCTACCTCGGATCGACGAGACGACGGTGAGGGGACGAGGTGACCTAGTTCGCGAGAACTCCCGAGATCGGCGATCGAGCACTGAAACGGCCAATCGAGATAGCAATGAATAGTTATGGTCAATCGGCAAGCCCTAAAGGTGAAAAGGAATTGAATGGACTTTGAATCGACAACGGAATCAAGATGAACTGTTACCTCGAGAAACCCTAGGGTTGAAGGAAACCCTTGGCTAGGGTTTAGGGGTGAACCCTAGTAGGAAATCTCGGCCCAAGGAGGAGGAATCGAGGAGCCCGGGCACTGCGGCGCTGGTGGAGACCTCAGCGGTGGATGGCACACCGGCGGCGAGGTGGACAGCGGTGAATAGCGGCGGCGCACGGTGGTGGCGCGGTAAACCGCGGCTATGGCGCGGGCGCTGCGCGAGGGAGCGAGTGCGGGCGAGCTGAGGGCGAGGTGGCACGGCAGGTGGCGCGGGAGCCGCTGGAGAGGAGGAAGAAGGCAGGAGAGTGGCGGCTCCGGCGGATTTGTCACGGCGAGTCGGCGAGACAAGGCGGCGGCGGCGGATTCGTACGGTGAGGAGAAACAAAGTCACGAAGACGAACCGGTTTTATGAGGGGTGAGATCCGCTCGATTCGGTAGCACCGGACGCGGTGGTCAAAATCACCGGACGCGGTGGTGCAGTGTCCGGTGACACTCCAGTAAGCGTCTGGAGTGACCGGACGCGTCCGGTGTGGACAGACCGGACGCGGTCAGAGTCCGATGGCTGAGTGCTCGGGATTTCATCGCGGAGCACCGGACGCGGTGGTTGTAGCCGGGACCGGACGCGGTGGTGGTCAGAGGCGCGTCCGGTGCAGCGTCCGGTGCCTAGATCTGGATTTTGTCTTCTGGATGACCGGACGCGCTGGTGGACGCCGGGACCGGACGCGGTGGTGAAGCAACACTGCGTCCGGTGCAGCGTCCGGTCGCTGTTTTTCGCCATTCTTCGTTCTGAACTTCGACGCGACTTCTCCCAATCAAGTTCCAATCCAAAGAGACACAAATGAACACCAATTGGAACCCGATATGAGTGACCTCACTCAAACCCTCAAATTTTTAAAATATTTTGCCTTAGGCTAGTATTATTTTTACGAAAATAGGCAATAAACACCCGAGGAGCAACGTATGGCCATGCAATAGAGTTTTTGAACCTTTAGGAGCGTCAAATGCTCTCTCTATTCATGGACGAACACAGAGGTTGCTCAAAGCTAAACCGAAAAAGAACGACAAACAAACAACCATGCAAATGCAATGCAATACAAGAAAGTAAAGCTAGATTGCTTGTCAAGTTTGATCCACGGTTAGGCTTCTTCACTCCTCCGAAGGAGGGTTATCGTAACCGTGTTAGCCAAGCCCTAAATGCATTGCGATAAACTAAACGTGACATATGATACAATGCAATGCAAGGGACAACACGCGCTTATTTTTTAAAGTTACTTGAATCAAGCACATTGAGTTCACTTCTTAGTCTACAAAAGGTAGCCTCGTCCAAAGGTTTAGTGAAGATATCCGCTAATTGATTTTCACTTCGTACACCTTCTAGTGATATGTCATTTTTAGCAACGTGATCTCTTAGAAAGTGATGGCGGATATCAATGTGCTTGGTGCGAGAGTGTTGTACCGGATTGTTAGCAATTTTAACGGCACTTTCATTGTCACATAAAAGTGGCACCTTTTCAAGAACAACTCCATAGTCTAGAAGGGTTTGTTTCATATATAAGATTTGTGCACAACAAGCCCCCGCGGCAATGTATTCCGCCTCGGCGGTGGACAAAGCCACACTATTTTGCTTTTTAGATGACCAAGATACTAGTGATCTCCCAAGCAAATGGCACCCTCCGGATGTGCTTTTTCTATCAATTTTGCAACCGGCATAATCCGAGTCGGAATAGCCAACTAGTTGGAATCTAGCTCCTTTGGGATACCATAAACCAATGCTTGGGGTGTGCTTAAGATATCTTAAGATTCTTTTTACGGCACTTAAGTGAGGTTCTTTAGGGCACGCTTGAAAGCGAGCACACATGCACACACTAAACATGATATCGGGCCTAGATGCGGTAAGGTACAACAAGCTACCAATCATAGAACGGTAGAGAGTTTGATCAACCGGTTTACCTCCCTCATCTAGGTCGAGATGTCCATTTGATGGCATTGGGGTCTTGATTGGCTTGCATTCTTCCATCTTGAATCTTTTGAGAAGATCCTTGGTATACTTTTCTTGAGAGATGAAAATCCCTTCTCTCATTTGCTTGACTTGAAAACCAAGGAAGAATGTGAGCTCACCAATCATTGACATCTCAAACTCCTTCGACATCAATTCACCAAACTCCTTGCAATAATCTTCATTTGTTGACCCGAAGATGATATCGTCAACATACACTTGACAAATGAAGATCTCCCCATTAAGCTTCTTGGTGAATAGTGTGGTGTCGACCTTCCCGATGGTGAAGCCCTTCTCAATGAGGAAGTCCCGGAGGAGCTCATACCACGCTCTAGGGGCTTGCTTGAGCCCATATAGCGCCTTGGACAACCTATAAACATGATTAGGATATCTAGGGTCTTCAAACCCGGGAGGTTGATTGACATAGACTAGTTCATTAATAAAGCCATTTAAGAATGCACTTTTCACATCCATTTGATATAATTTCATATCATGATGTGATGCATATGCAAGGAGGATACGAATGGCTTCAAGTCTTGCAACGGGTGCAAAAGTCTCTCCAAAATCAAGGCCTTCAACTTGAGAGAACCCTTTTGCAACTAGTCTTGCCTTGTTCCTCACTACTATGCCTTGGTCATCTTGCTTGTTTTGGAACACCCACTTGGTTCCAATGACTCTTGCACCTTTAGGATGCTCTTCAAGTGTCCACACTTGGTTGCGGGTGAAGTTGTTCAATTCTTCATGCATGGCATTCACCCAATCCGGATCTTGAAGAGCTTCTTCTACATTCTTAGGTTCAACACAAGAGACAAAAGAGTGATGTTCAACGAAAGAAGCTAGCTTTTGAGATCGAGTCATTACTCCCTTTGTAGGACTCCCTATGATGAGTTCTTGTGGATGAGCTTGAAGTAGAGGTGAGTTTCTTCTATCAACCACTTGAGGAGGTGGATGGGGAGCATCAACATCTTGTGCTTGTGCCTCGGCTTGTTCATGAGAGACATAGGTATCCTCATTTTCAACTCTCTCATTCTTGTCGTCATCTTGAGGCATATGTGATGAAGATGGTGGATCAATGATTTGCACATCGTCTTCATCATCTTTTGGCTTGATGTCTCCCACGGGCATGTTCTTCATGGCCTCCCTCAAGGGTTCATCACCTACATCATCACAATTCTCAATTGCTCCTTGGGAGCCGTTAGATTCATCAAATTCCACATCATATGTTTCTTCAACCAACCCGGTGGTATGGTTAAATACTCTATATGCTTTGGACTTTGATGAGTAACCAACAAGAAAACCAATATCACAACGTCTTTGAAACTTCCCTAGGTGTTGACGCTTCTTGTAGATGTAGCATTTGCAACCAAACACCCGGAAGAATGAGACGTCCGGCTTCTTCCCATTAAGCAACTCATAGGGGGTCTTGCTAAGAAACTTTTGGAGGAAGAGGCGATTTGAAGCATAGAATGCGGTGTTGATTGCCTCGGCCCAAAACTTTTCCGGAGTATTGTACTCATCTAACATTGTTCTTGCAAGAGTGATTAAAGTCCGGTTCTTTCTCTCAACTACACCATTTTGTTGAGGAGTGTAGGTTGAAGAAACTTCATGCTTGATTCCAATTTCATCACAATAAGCTTCAATGTTGGTGTTGTCAAACTCTTTGCCATTGTCACTTCTAATCTTCTTTATCTTGACTTCAAATTCATTTTGAGCTCTCTTTGCAAACTTCTTGAAGCAACTTGCCACTTCGGATTTGTCATGAAGGAAGAAAGTCCATGTATATCTTGAGTAGTCATCCACTATCACAAGACAATAGAGATTACCACCCAAGCTCTTGTATGTTGTAGGCCCAAACAAATCCATGTGTAGAAGTCTAGCACTCTTGAGGTTGACATGAAAGCCTTGGTTGGATGAGTGTTTGCAACTTGTTTGCCCGCTTGACATGCACTACAAGGTTTGTCCTTTTCAAACTTTACATCCTTCAATCCTCTCACTAGTTCTTTTTTCAATAGCTTGTTGAGAGTGCTCATTCCAACATGTGCAAGCCTCCTATGCCAAAGCCAACCAAGTGAGGTCTTGGTGAACAAACATGTCATTAAATTTGCATCTTCGGAGGTGAAGTCAACAAGATAAAGATTGTTGTATCTAAACCCTTTGAATATCACTTGCTTGTCATCTATCTTTGAAACTTCAACTTCATTTGGTGTGAACAAGCATTGGAAGCCAAGGTCACAAAGTTGCCCAACGGATAGCAAGTTGAAACTCAATGAAGCAACATAGAGCACATTTGAGAGTGAATGATCATTTGATATTGCAATCTTGCCTATACCCTTGACTTTGCTCTTTGAATTATCTCCAAATGTGATCTTCTCTTGACATATCCCATTCTCTTCAATGGAGGTGAACATACGAGGATCACCGGTCATATGTTGAGTGCAACCACTATCAATAACCCAATGAGATCCACCGGTCTTGTAGTTCACCTACACACAAGAGATCAAGCTTTTTGTTTAGGGACCCAAACTTGAGAGGGGCCCTTTACTTTCTCAACTAGTGACTTGGCAACCCATATTTTCTTTGGCCTATTCTTGTTTGGGGGACCCAAAAACATGACTTTCATCTTTCCATTTGAATCTTTTCTTAGCATGTAATGAGCATTGAAGGCAAAGGGTCTAGCATGCTTGGGCAAGGGTTGTGGTGGTGGAGTTTTGCACTCATGAGCAAAGTGTCCTTCTTGACCACACTCAACACATCTCTTTGGCTTGGGCTTTGACTTGCTTTGTTGTTGAGCTTTTGCTTTCTTCTCTTGATTTGCCAGGTAGCCAATACCACTTCTATCCATCTTCATTACGGTGTTCATGAGGAGCTCACTTTGCAAATATTGGCCTCTTGTGAACTTGCTTAGGCCGGTCTTGAGATGCTCTTTTTCTTGCTTGAGCTTTTTGTTTTCTTCAATGAGTGACTCATTTGTTGTTTGCTTCTCAAGAGCCATCAAAACTTTGAGCTTCTTGTTTTCATTTGCAAGCTTCTCATTCTCACACTTGATCTTGGCATAATCATCATGGTTGCATGACTCAACCACACTCTTGCCTTTGCTACTAGAACCTTGCTCAATGCTTTCAATGATCAAGTCATCACATGATGTAGCTATATCACACTTAACAACATGGTTAGTAGCATCATGTGTCTCAAGAGCAAGTTCATTAGCAACCACAAGACTATCATAGTCAATTTTTAATGTGGTGTATTTGTCTTTTAGAGAGCTATGTCTAGTGATGAGCTCATCATGCTTCTTCTCAAGTTTATCATGTTGATCTTTGAGTTCTTTGTTAGAGGTTTTGAGCTCCTTGAGAGTAGAAGACATAATTTCATTTTGATCTCTAAGCTCACCACTAGTCTTTTGAGCATTTTCAAGCTTGGATGAGAGTGATTCATTTTCATTTTGAAGATCATCATTTTCACTTCTAGTCCTTCTTATGATTTTAGTGTATTTGTTTAGCAATTTTACAAGTTCATCATAAGAAGGTGCATCAAATTCATCATCACTATCACTATCATCATCATCATCACTATCATGGTTTTGTACCTTTCGTTCACCCTTGGCCATAAGGCATAGGTGAGTAGTGGACGATGATGGTGAAGAAGGCGGTGAAGGTGGTGGTGAAGATGTCGGTGAAGATGATGGCCCCATCACAAATGCGGCGACCTTCTCTTTCTCATCATCGCTCTCATCTTCGGAGGAACCACAAGATGATTCAATGTCGGTAAGCCAATCACCAACAATATAAGCCTTTCCACCCTTCTTCTTCTTGTAGAACTCCTTCTTCTTGCCATCCTTCTTCTTGTATGGCTTGT
>CM039581.1:50768353-50820656 GCA_022457205.1 Saccharum spontaneum | reverse complement strand
GTTATACTCCTAGGTGATGAGGCTCAAGAGGAAGCTCGATTCAGTCCATTTGGAGATAGTGGTAATCTTGATGCAAGATAGGTGCACGGTTTGCACTGACCATACTAGAGGCCCGAATATCGTTTTGGACACACCGAATGGAACTACTAGGTGACATGGGTCATGTGGAATCTTGTTTTGGTCCGTTTAGAGATAGGGTTAGTGTCAGTGCAAGATAGGTGCACAGTTTGCGCCAAACATACCATTGGCTCAGAAATAGTTTTGGACACACCCCGTGGTACTCTTTGGCGGCGAGACTCAAGTGCAAGCTCGGTTCAATCCGTTTGGAGATATATACCATAGGCTCAGAAATTGTTTTGGACACATCCGGTGGTACTCCTAGGTGATGAGGCTCAAGAGGAAGCTTGATTCAGTCCATTTGGAGATAGTGGTCATCTTGACGCAAGATAGGTTCACGGTTTGCACCAAACAGCTGTAGGCTCAGAAATCATTTTGGATGCACCTAGTGGTACTCCTAGGTGACGAGACTCAAGTGGAAGCTCGGTTCAACCCATTTGGAGATAGTGGTAATCTTGACGCAAGATAGGTGCATGGTTTGCACCGAGCGTACTAGAGGCTCGAATATCTTTTTGGACGCACCGGATGGAACTACTAGGTGACGTGGGTCATGTGGAATCTCCTTTTGGTCCGTTTAGAGATAGGGTTAGTGTTAGTGCAATATAGGTGCACGGTACGCGCCAAACATACCATTGGCTCAGAAATCGTTTTGGACACACCCCGTGGTACTCCTTGCTGACGAGACTCAAGTGCAAGCTCGGTTCAATCCGTTTGGAGATAGTTCTAATCTTGATGCAAGATAGGTGCACGGTTTGCGCCAAATATAACATAGGCTCAGAAATTGTTTTGAACACACCCGGTGGTACTCCTATGTGATGAGGCTCAAGTGGAAGCTCAATTCAATCCATTTGGAGATAGGGGTAATCTTGACGCAAGATAGGTGCACGGTTTGCACCAAACAACTATAGGCTCAGAAATCATTTTGGATGCACCTAGTGGTACTCCTAGGTGACGAGACTCAAGTGGAAGCTCTGTTCAGCCCATTTGGAGATAGTGGTAATCTTGACGTAAGATAGGTGCACGGTTTGCACCAAACAACTATAGGCTCAAAAATCATTTTGGATGCATCCAGTGGTACTCCTAGGTGACGAGACTCAAGTGGAAGCTCGGTTCAGCCCATTTGGAGATAGTGGTAACCTTGACGCAAGATAGGTGCATGGTTTGCACCGAGCGTACTAGAGGTTCGAATATCATTTTGGACGCTCCCGATGGAACTACTAGGTGACGCGGGTCGTGTGGGATCTCATTTTGGTCTGTTTAGAGATAGGGTTAGTGTATGTGCAAGATATGTGCACGGTTTGCTCCAAACATACCATTGGCTTAGAAATCATTTTGGACACACCCCGTGGTACTCCTTGGTGACGAGACTCAAGTGCAAGCTCGGTTGAATCCGTTTGGAGATAGTGGTAATCCTAACGCAAGATAGGTGCACGGTTTGCGCCAAATATACCATAGGCTTAGAAATTGTTTGGGACACACCTGGTTATACTCCTAGGTGATGAGGCTCAAGTGGAAGCTCGATTCAGTCCATTTGGAGATAGTGGTAATCTTGATGCCAGATAGGTGCACGGTTTGCACCGACTGTACTAGAGGACCGAATATCGTTTTGGACACACCGGATGGAACTACTAGGTGACGTGGGTCATGTGGAATCTTGTTTTGGTCCGTTTAGAGACAGGGTTAGTGTCAGTGCAAGATAGGTGCACAGTTTGCGCCAAACATACCATTGGCTCAGAAATAGTTTTGGACCGACCCCGTGGTACTCCTTGGCGACGAGACTCAAGTGCAAGCTCGGTTCAATCCATTTGGAGATATATACCATAGGCTCAGAAATTGTTTTGGACACACTCGGTGGTACTCCTAGGTGATGAGGCTCAAGTGGAAGCTCGATTCAGTCCATTTGGAGATAGTGGTCATCTTGACGCAAGATAGGTGCACGGTTTGCACCAAATAGCTATAGGCTCAGAAATCATTTTGGATGCACCTAGTGGTACTCCCAGGTGACGAGACTCAAGTGGAAGCTCGGTTCAGCCCTTTTGGAGATAGTGGTAATCTTGACGCAAGATAGGTGCACGGTTTGCACCAAACAACTATAGGCTCAACAATCATTTTGGATGCACCCAGTGGTACTCCTAGGTGACGAGACTCAAGTGGAAGCTCGGTTCAGCCCATTTAGAGATAGTGGTAACCTTGACGCAAGATAGGTGCATGGTTTGCACCGAGCGTACTAGAGGTTTGAATATCATTTTGGACGCTCCCGATGGAAGACATGGGTCATGTGGAATCTCGTTTTGGTCTGTTTTGAAATAGTGTTAGTGTATGTGCAAGATATGTGCACGGTTTGCACCAAACATACCATTGGCTCAGAAATCCTTTTGGATGCACCCCGTGGTACTCCTTGGTGACGAGACTCAAGTGCAAGCTCGGTTCAATCCGTTTGGAGATAGTGGATCTTAACGCAAGATAGGTGCACGGTTTGCGCCAAATATACCATAGGCTCAGAAATTGTTTTGGACACACCCGGTTATACTCCTAGGTGATGAGGCTCAAGTGGAAGCTCGATTCAGTCCATTTGGAGATAGTGGTAATCTTCACGCAAGATAGGTGCACGGTTTGCACCGACCGTACTAGAGGCCCGAATATCGTTTTGGACACACCGGATGGAACTACTAGGTGACGTGGGTCATGTGGAATCTTGTTTTGGTCCGTTTAGAGATAGGGTTAGTGTCAGTGCAAGATAGGTGCACAGTTTGCGCCAAACATACCATTAGCTCAGAAATAGTTTTGGACACACCCCGTGGTACTCCTTGGCGACGAGACTCAAGTGCAAGCTCGGTTCAATCCGTTTGGAGATATATACCATAGGCTCAGAAATTATTTTGGACACACCTGTTGGTACTCCTAGGTGATGAGGCTCAAGTGGAAGCTCGATTCAGTCCATTTGGAGATAGTGGTCATCTTGACGCAAGATTAGTGCACGGTTTGCACCAAACAGCTATAGGCTCAGAAATCATTTTGGATGCACCTAGTGGTACTCCTAGGTGACGAGACTAAAGTGGAAGCTCGGTTCAGCCCATTTGGAGATAGTGGTAATCTTGACGCAAGATAGGTGCATGGTTTGCACCGAGCGTGCTAGAGGCTCGAATATCTTTTTGGATGCACCGGATGGAACTACTAGGTGACGTAATTCATGTGGAATCTCCTTTTGGTCCGTTTAGAGATAGGGTTCAATCCGTTTGGAGATAGTGCTAATCTTGATGCAAGATAGGTGCACGGTTTGCGCCAAATATACCATAGGGAGAATTATTTATTTGGCCCTGAAAAAAAACTCTAGTTACTTATTTGGCCCTTTTTTTCTCGAAGTTGTCTATATGGCCTCGAAACGAAACTTTCTTACTTATTCGGCCCTCTGTTAGTTCTGTGAGCTCTTTCCGTTAGGTCTCCCACTCCATCACACGTGAAAAAGACAAAATTGCCCTTCACCCTTCCTGCACACAGCCGCAACCAGAGGCGCTCGGCCCCGACATCCCTTAACACCGCGGCAACTACTACTTGCGAAAAAAAAGCGGATCGACTATGGCCGATGGCCATGCCGCCGCCGCCCTAGCCGGCTTGCAGGAGCCGACGCCGCCCCACCCCCCACCTGCAGATCCGCCGGCGCCAGGCGCTCCTCGTCGCCTTCTTCCCCTCCTTCTCGTGGCCATGCCACTGTCGCCCTAGCCGGCGAGGTGGAGCCGGCGCCGCTGCCCCCACCTGCAGATCAGCCGGCGCCTCCTTCTCCTCGTCGCCCTCTTCCCCTCCCTTCTCGCGGTGGTACTCGCGCCCATGCTCTCCCTCGTCGCCAACCCGGAGGCGCTGCTGCTGCCCTAGTGCAGCGTGCGCGGCCTGCCCAGGTCCGGCGGCCAGCTCGTCTCGTGGCTGCTCCTCGCCCACGGCAACGGCGGCGGCTCCTTGTAACCGGCGGTGCCTCCCTCCCCGTGCGCGGTGGCCCCTAGGTGCGGCTATCCCAAGCAAAGGCAGTGTGCAGGCTGCAGCCTTCTTCATGCGCGAGCGGCAGAGTCGGCCTCGTCGGAGTTGGATGCCGCGCCGCCGAGGACCATCCTCGCCACGCACAGGCCCGTGTCGGTGCGTCTAGGGTGACCCTGTGCAGCTGCGACGGCGCCCTCTCCCCCACTGCCTCGCCACCCGACTCCATCCGGCAGCGGCACCGGGACCCCACCAGGCACCCAACGGCGCATGCATCCCCACGAATCTCGTCCACAAGCACGGGCGGGCGGGATCTTGCCCCCAATGCGGCCGAGGAGATGTTCCCTAGGACCCTGTTTCTATTCAGAAGAAGATGGCGTGTGAGCTCCATCCTTGCATGTACAGAATAAAAATTGATTCGTCATTTCGATCTGATTGGAAATAGCATGTATCTTCTGATGTCAAGATGAGATATGCAACTTATCAAAAAAAAGATGAGATATGGAAAGCATATGATGTTTATTTGTTATTTTGATTTGGAGAACATGTACCAGCCAGGAATTTCAAATTCTCAATCAAAGGATTTGCCAAACTTTTGTTTGTTTTGGTATAGAAATTGATCAAGCACTAGTGATTAATTACTACCAATGACTAATTACTATTACTACCAATGAAACGTTAGACTATGTTTTTTTATTTTTTTAGTGCAGGGGCAAAATGGTCTTTTTACCCAACACTTGACACTGTTATGTGCTCAGATCTAACAGAAGGCCAAATAAGTAACAAAGTTTCGTTTTGAGGCCATATACACAACTTCGGAAAAAAGGCCAAATAAGTAACTTGAGTTTTTTCAGGGCCAAATAAATAATTCTCTCTATACCATAGGCTCAGAAATTGTTTTGAACACACCCGGTGGTACTCCTACGTGATGAGGCTCAAGTGGAAGCTCGATTCAATCGATTTGGAGATAGGGGTAATCTTGACGCAAGATAGGTGCACGGTTTGCACCAAACAACTATAGGCTCAGAAATCATTTTGGATGCACCTAGTGGTACACCTAGGTGACGAGACTCAAGTGGAAGCTCGGTTCAGCCCATTTGGAGATAGTGGTAATCTTGACGCAAGATAGGTGCATGGTTTGCACCAAACAACTATAGGCTCAAAAATCATTTTGGATCCACCCAGTGGTACTCCTAGGTGACGAGACTCAAGTGGAAGCTCGGTTCAGCCCATTTAGAGATAGTGGTAACCTTGACGCAAGATAGGTGCATGGTTTGGACCGAGCGTACTAGAGGTTCGAATATCATTTTGGACGCTCCCGATGGAACTACTAGGTGACGCGGGTCGTGTGGGATCTCATTTTGGTCTGTTTAGAGATAGGGTTAGTGTATGTGCAAGATATGTGCACGGTTTGCTCCAAACATACCATTGGCTTAGAAATCATTTTGGACACACCCCGTGGTACTCCTTGGTGACGAGACTCAAGTGCAAGCTCGGTTGAATCCGTTTGGAGATAGTGGTAATCCTAACGCAAGATAGGTGCACGGTTTGCGCCAAATATACCATAGGCTTAGAAATTGTTTGGGACACACCTGGTTATACTCCTAGGTGATGAGGCTCAAGTGGAAGCTCGATTCAGTCCATTTGGAGATAGTGGTAATCTTGATGCCAGATAGGTGCACGGTTTGCACCGACTGTACTAGAGGACCGAATATCGTTTTGGACACACCGGATGGAACTACTAGGTGACGTGGGTCATGTGGAATCTTGTTTTGGTCCGTTTAGAGATAGGGTTAGTGTCAGTGCAAGATAGGTGCACAGTTTGCGCCAAACATACCATTGGCTCAGAAATAGTTTTGGACAGACCCCGTGGTACTCCTTGGCGACGAGACTCAAGTGCAAGCTCGGTTCAATCCATTTGGAGATATATACCATAGGCTCAGAAATTGTTTTGGACACACTCGGTGGTACTCCTAGGTGATGAGGCTCAAGTGGAAGCTCGATTCAGTCCATTTGGAGATAGTGGTCATCTTGACGCAAGATAGGTGCACGGTTTGCACCAAATAGCTATAGGCTCAGAAATCATTTTGGATGCACCTAGTGGTACTCCCAGGTGACGAGACTCAAGTGGAAGCTCGGTTCAGCCCTTTTGGAGATAGTGGTAATCTTGACGCAAGATAGGTGCACGGTTTGCACCAAACAACTATAGGCTCAACAATCATTTTGGATGCACCCAGTGGTACTCCTAGGTGACGAGACTCAAGTGGAAGCTCGGTTCAGCCCATTTAGAGATAGTGGTAACCTTGACGCAAGATAGGTGCATGGTTTGCACCGAGCGTACTAGAGGTTTGAATATCATTTTGGACGCTCCTGATGGAAGACATGGGTCATGTGGAATCTCGTTTTGGTCTGTTTTGAAATAGTGTTAGTGTATGTGCAAGATATGTGCACGGTTTGCACCAAACATACCATTGGCTCAGAAATCGTTTTGGATGCACCCCGTGGTACTCCTTGGTGACGAGACTCAAGTGCAAGCTCGGTTCAATCCGTTTGGAGATAGTGGATCTTAACGCAAGATAGGTGCACGGTTTGCGCCAAATATACCATAGGCTCAGAAATTGTTTTGGACACACCCGGTTATACTCCTAGGTGATGAGGCTCAAGTGGAAGCTCGATTCAGTCCATTTGGAGATAGTGGTAATCTTCACGCAAGATAGGTGCACGGTTTGCACCGACCGTACTAGAGGCCCGAATATCGTTTTGGACACACCGGATGGAACTACTAGGTGACGTGGGTCATGTGGAATCTTGTTTTGGTCCGTTTAGAGATAGGGTTAGTGTCAGTGCAAGATAGGTGCACAGTTTGCGCCAAACATACCATTAGCTCAGAAATAGTTTTGGACACACCCCGTGGTACTCCTTGGCGACGAGACTCAAGTGCAAGCTCGGTTCAATCCGTTTGGAGATATATACCATAGGCTCAGAAATTATTTTGGACACACCTGTTGGTACTCCTAGGTGATGAGGCTCAAGTGGAAGCTCGATTCAGTCCATTTGGAGATAGTGGTCATCTTGACGCAAGATTGGTGCACGGTTTGCACCAAACAGCTATAGGCTCAGAAATCATTTTGGATGCACCTAGTGGTACTCCTAGGTGACGAGACTAAAGTGGAAGCTCGGTTCAGCCCATTTGGAGATAGTGGTAATCTTGACGCAAGATAGGTGCATGGTTTGCACCGAGCGTGCTAGAGGCTCGAATATCTTTTTGGATGCACCGGATGGAACTACTAGGTGACGTAATTCATGTGGAATCTCCTTTTGGTCCGTTTAGAGATAGGGTTCAATCCGTTTGGAGATAGTGCTAATCTTGATGCAAGATAGGTGCACGGTTTGCGCCAAATATACCATAGGGAGAATTATTTATTTGGCCCTGAAAAAAAACTCTAGTTACTTATTTGGCCCTTTTTTTCTCGAAGTTGTCTATATGGCCTCGAAACGAAACTTTCTTACTTATTCGGCCCTCTGTTAGTTCTGTGAGCTCTTTCCGTTAGGTCTCCCACTCCATCACACGTGAAAAAGACAAAATTGCCCTTCACCCTTCCTGCACACAGCCGCAACCAGAGGCGCTCGGCCCCGACATCCCTTAACACCGCGGCAACTACTACTTGCGAAAAAAAGCGGATCGACTATGGCCGATGGCCATGCCGCCGCCGCCCTAGCCGGCTTGCAGGAGCCGACGCCGCCCCACCCCCCACCTGCAGATCCGCCGGCGCCAGGCGCTCCTCGTCGCCTTCTTCCCCTCCTTCTCGTGGCCATGCCACTGTCGCCCTAGCCGGCGAGGTGGAGCCGGCGCCGCTGCCCCCACCTGCAGATCAGCCGGCGCCTCCTTCTCCTCGTCGCCCTCTTCCCCTCCCTTCTCGCGGTGGTACTCGCGCCCATGCTCTCCCTCGTCGCCAACCCGGAGGCGCTGCTGCTGCCCTAGTGCAGCATGCGCGGCCTGCCCAGGTCCGGCGGCCAGCTCGTCTCGTGGCTGCTCCTCGCCCACGGCAACGGCGGCGGCTCCTTGTAACCGGCGGTGCCTCCCTCCCCGTGCGCGGTGGCCCCTAGGTGCGGCTATCCCAAGCAAAGGCAGTGTGCAGGCTGCAGCCTTCTTCATTCGCGAGCGGCAGAGCCGGCCTCGTCGGAGTTGGATGCCGCGCCGCCGAGGACCATCCTCGCCACGGACAGGCCCGTGTCGGTGCGTCTAGGGTGACCCTGTGCAGCTGCGACGGCGCCCTCTCCCCCACTGCCTCGCCACCCGACTCCATCCGGCAGCGGCACCGGGACCCCACCAGGCACCCAACGGCGCATGCATCCCCACGAATCTCGTCCACAAGCACGGGCGGGCGGGATCTTGCCCCCAATGCGGCCGAGGAGATGTTCCCTAGGACCCTGTTTCTATTCAGAAGAAGATGGCGTGTGAGCTCCATCCTTGCATGTACAGAATAAAAAATTGATTCGTCATTTCGATCTGATTGGAAATAGCATGTATCTTCTGATGTCAAGATGAGATATGCAACTTATCAAAAAAAAGATGAGATATGGAAAGCATATGATGTTTATTTGTTATTTTGATTTGGAGAACATGTACCAGCCAGGAATTTCAAATTCTCAATCAAAGGATTTGCCAAACTTTTGTTTGTTTTGGTATAGAAATTGATCAAGCACTAGTGATTAATTACTACCAATGACTAATTACTATTACTACCAATGAAACGATAGACTATGTTTTTTTATTTTTTTAGTGCAGGGGCAAAATGGTCTTTTTACCCAACACTTGACACTGTTATGTGCTCAGATCTAACAGAAGGCCAAATAAGTAACAAAGTTTCGTTTTGAGGCCATATACACAACTTCGGAAAAAAAGGCCAAATAAGTAACTTGAGTTTTTTTCAGGGCCAAATAAATAATTCTCTCTATACCATAGGCTCAGAAATTGTTTTGAACACACCCGGTGGTACTCCTAGGTGATGAGGCTCAAGTGGAAGCTCGATTCAGTCCATTTGGAGATAGTGGTCATCTTGACGCAAGATAGGTGCACGGTTTGCACCAAATAGCTATAGGCTCAGAAATCATTTTGGATGCACCTAGTGGTACTCCCAGGTGACGAGACTCAAGTGGAAGCTCGGTTCAGCCCTTTTGGAGATAGTGGTAATCTTGACGCAAGATAGGTGCACGGTTTGCACCAAACAACTATAGGCTCAACAATCATTTTGGATGCACCCAGTGGTACTCCTAGGTGACGAGACTCAAGTGGAAGCTCGGTTCAGCCCATTTAGAGATAGTGGTAACCTTGACGCAAGATAGGTGCATGGTTTGCACCGAGCGTACTAGAGGTTTGAATATCATTTTGGACGCTCCCGATGGAAGACATGGGTCATGTGGAATCTCGTTTTGGTCTGTTTTGAAATAGTGTTAGTGTATGTGCAAGATATGTGCACGGTTTGCACCAAACATACCATTGGCTCAGAAATCGTTTTGGATGCACCCCGTGGTACTCCTTGGTGACGAGACTCAAGTGCAAGCTCGGTTCAATCCGTTTGGAGATAGTGGATCTTAACGCAAGATAGGTGCACGGTTTGCGCCAAATATACCATAGGCTCAGAAATTGTTTTGGACACACCCGGTTATACTCCTAGGTGATGAGGCTCAAGTGGAAGCTCGATTCAGTCCATTTGGAGATAGTGGTAATCTTCACGCAAGATAGGTGCACAGTTTGCACCGACCGTACTAGAGGCCCGAATATCGTTTTGGACACACCGGATGGAACTACTAGGTGACGTGGGTCATGTGGAATCTTGTTTTGGTCCGTTTAGAGATAGGGTTAGTGTTAGTGCAAGATAGCTGCACAGTTTGCGCCAAACATACCATTAGCTCAGAAATAGTTTTGGACACACCCCGTGGTACTCCTTGGCGACGAGACTCAAGTGCAAGCTCGGTTCAATCCGTTTGGAGATATATACCATAGGCTCAGAAATTATTTTGGACACACCTGTTGGTACTCCTAGGTGATGAGGCTCAAGTGGAAGCTCGATTCAGTCCATTTGGAGATAGTGGTCATCTTGACGCAAGATTGGTGCACGGTTTGCACCAAACAGCTATAGGCTCAGAAATCATTTTGGATGCACCTAGTGGTACTCCTAGGTGACGAGACTAAAGTGGAAGCTCGGTTCAGCCCATTTGGAGATAGTGGTAATCTTGACGCAAGATAGGTGCATGGTTTGCACCGAGCGTGCTAGAGGCTCGAATATCTTTTTGGATGCACCGGATGGAACTACTAGGTGACGTAATTCATGTGGAATCTCCTTTTGGTCCGTTTAGAGATAGGGTTCAATCCGTTTGGAGATAGTGCTAATCTTGATGCAAGATAGGTGCACGGTTTGCGCCAAATATACCATAGGGAGAATTATTTATTTGGCCCTGAAAAAAAACTCTAGTTAC
This sequence comes from Saccharum spontaneum, assembly GCA_022457205.1. Classification (NCBI taxonomy): domain Eukaryota; kingdom Viridiplantae; phylum Streptophyta; class Magnoliopsida; order Poales; family Poaceae; genus Saccharum; species Saccharum spontaneum. Next base: position 50,810,093 of record CM039581.1, on the reverse strand, counting down.
TTATTTGGCCCTTTTTTTCTCGAAGTTGTCTATATGGCCTCGAAACAAAACTTTCTTACTTATTCGGCCCTCTGTTAGTTCTGTGAGCTCTTTCCGTTAGGTCTCCCACTCCATCACACGTGAAAAAGACAAAATTGCCCTTCACCCTTCCTGCACACAGCCGCAACCAGAGGCGCTCGGCCCCGACATCCCTTAACACCGCGGCAACTACTACTTGCGAAAAAAAAGCGGATCGACTATGGCCGATGGCCATGCCGCCGCCGCCCTAGCCGGCTTGCAGGAGCCGACGCCGCCCCACCCCCCACCTGCAGATCCGCCGGCGCCAGGCGCTCCTCGTCGCCTTCTTCCCCTCCTTCTCGTGGCCATGCCACTGTCGCCCTAGCCGGCGAGGTGGAGCCGGCGCCGCTGCCCCCACCTGCAGATCAGCCGGCGCCTCCTTCTCCTCGTCGCCCTCTTCCCCTCCCTTCTCGCGGTGGTACTCGCGCCCATGCTCTCCCTCGTCGCCAACCCGGAGGCGCTGCTGCTGCCCTAGTGCAGCGTGCGCGGCCTGCCCAGGTCCGGCGGCCAGCTCGTCTCGTGGCTGCTCCTCGCCCACGGCAACGGCGGCGGCTCCTTGTAACCGGCGGTGCCTCCCTCCCCGTGCGCGGTGGCCCCTAGGTGCGGCTATCCCAAGCAAAGGCAGTGTGCAGGCTGCAGCCTTCTTCATGCGCGAGCGGCAGAGCCGGCCTCGTCGGAGTTGGATGCCGCGCCGCCGAGGACCATCCTCGCCACGGACAGGCCCGTGTCGGTGCGTCTAGGGTGACCCTGTGCAGCTGCGACGGCGCCCTCTCCCCCACTGCCTCGCCACCCGACTCCATCCGGCAGCGGCACCGGGACCCCACCAGGCACCCAACAGCGCATGCATCCCCACGAATCTCGTCCACAAGCACGGGCGGGCGGGATCTTGCCCCCAATGCGGCCGAGGAGATGTTCCCTAGGACCCTGTTTCTATTCAGAAGAAGATGGCGTGTGAGCTCCATCCTTGCATGTACAGAATAAAAAATTGATTCGTCATTTCGATCTGATTGGAAATAGCATGTATCTTCTGATGTCAAGATGAGATATGCAACTTATCAAAAAAAAGATGAGATATGGAAAGCATATGATGTTTATTTGTTATTTTGATTTGGAGAACATGTACCAGCCAGGAATTTCAAATTCTCAATCAAAGGATTTGCCAAACTTTTGTTTGTTTTGGTATAGAAATTGATCAAGCACTAGTGATTAATTACTACCAATGACTAATTACTATTACTACCAATGAAACGTTAGACTATGTTTTTTTATTTTTTTAGTGCAGGGGCAAAATGGTCTTTTTACCCAACACTTGACACTGTTATGTGCTCAGATCTAACAGAAGGCCAAATAAGTAACAAAGTTTCGTTTTGAGGCCATATACACAACTTCGGAAAAAAAGGCCAAATAAGTAACTTGAGTTTTTTTCAGGGCCAAATAAATAATTCTCTCTATACCATAGGCTCAGAAATTGTTTTGAACACACCCGGTGGTACTCCTACGTGATGAGGCTCAAGTGGAAGCTCGATTCAATCGATTTGGAGATAGGGGTAATCTTGACGCAAGATAGGTGCACGGTTTGCACCAAACAACTATAGGCTCAGAAATCATTTTGGATGCACCTAGTGGTACACCTAGGTGACGAGACTCAAGTGGAAGCTCGGTTCAGCCCATTTGGAGATAGTGGTAATCTTGACGCAAGATAGGTGCATGGTTTGCACCAAACAACTATAGGCTCAAAAATCATTTTGGATCCACCCAGTGGTACTCCTAGGTGACGAGACTCAAGTGGAAGCTCGGTTCAGCCCATTTAGAGATAGTGGTAACCTTGACGCAAGATAGGTGCATGGTTTGCACCGAGCGTACTAGAGGTTTGAATATCATTTTGGACGCTCCCGATGGAAGACGTGGGTCATGTGGAATCTCGTTTTGGTCTGTTTTGAAATAGTGTTAGTGTATGTGCAAGATATGTGCACGGTTTGCACCAAACATACCATTGGCTCAGAAATCGTTTTGGATGCACCCCGTGGTACTCCTTGGTGACGAGACTCAAGTGCAAGCTCGGTTCAATCCGTTTGGAGATAGTGGATCTTAACGCAAGATAGGTGCACGGTTTGCGCCAAATATACCATAGGCTTAGAAATTGTTTTGGACACACCTGGTTATACTCCTAGGTGATGAGGCTCAAGTGGAAGCTCGATTCAGTCCATTTGGAGATAGTGGTAATCTTCACGCAAGATAGGTGCACGGTTTGCACCGACCGTACTAGAGGCCCGAATATCGTTTTGGACACACCGGATGGAACTACTAGGTGACGTGGGTCATGTGGAATCTTGTTTTGGTCCGTTTAGAGATAGGGTTAGTGTCAGTGCAAGATAGGTGCACAGTTTGCGCCAAACATACCATTAGCTCAGAAATAGTTTTGGACACACCCCGTGGTACTCCTTGGCGACGAGACTCAAGTGCAAGCTCGGTTCAATCCGTTTGGAGATATATACCATAGGCTCAGAAATTATTTTGGACACACCTGTTGGTACTCCTAGGTGCTCAAGTGGAAGCTCGATTCAGTCCATTTGGAGATAGTGGTCATCTTGATGCAAGATTGGTGCACGGTTTGCACCAAACAGCTATAGGCTCAGAAATCATTTTGGATGCACCTAGTGGTACTCCTAGGTGACGAGACTAAAGTGGAAGCTGGGTTCAGCCCATTTGGAGATAGTGGTAATCTTGACGCAAGATAGGTGCATGGTTTGCACCGAGCGTGCTAGAGGCTCGAATATCTTTTTGGATGCACCGGATGGAACTACTAGGTGACGTAATTCATGTGGAATCTCCTTTTGGTCCGTTTAGAGATAGGGTTCAATCCGTTTGGAGATAGTGCTAATCTTGATGCAAAATAGGTGCACGGTTTGCGCCAAATATACCATAGGGAGAATTATTTATTTGGCCCTGAAAAAAAACTCTAGTTACTTATTTGGCCCTTTTTGTCTCGAAGTTGTCTATATGGCCTCGAAACGAAACTTTCTTACTTATTCGGCCTTCTGTTAGTTCTGTGAGCTCTTTCCGTTAGGTCTCCCACTCCATCACACGTGAAAAAGACAAAATTGCCCTTCACCCTTCCTGCACACAGCCGCAACCAGAGGCGCTCGGCCCCGACATCCCTTAACACCGCGGCAACTACTACTTGTGAAAAAAAAGCGGATCGACTATGGCCGATGGCCATGCCGCCGCCGCCCTAGCCGGCTTGCAGGAGCCGACGCCGCCCCACCCCCCACCTGCAGATCCGCCGGCGCCAGGCGCTCCTCGTCGCCTTCTTCCCCTCCTTCTCGTGGCCATGCCACTGTCGCCCTAGCCGGCGAGGTGGAGCCGGCGCCGCTGCCCCCACCTGCAGATCAGCCGGCGCCTCCTTCTCCTCGTCGCCCTCTTCCCCTCCCTTCTCGCGGTGGTACTCGCGCCCATGCTCTCCCTCGTCGCCAACCCGGAGGCGCTGCTGCTGCCCTAGTGCAGCGTGCGCGGCCTGCCCAGCTCCGGCGGCCAGCTCGTCTCGTGGCTGCTCCTCGCCCACGGCAACGGCGGCGGCTCCTTGTAACCGGCGGTGCCTCCCTCCCCGTGCGCGGTGGCCCCTAGGTGCGGCTATCCCAAGCAAAGGCAGTGTGCAGGCTGCAGCCTTCTTCATGCGCGAGCGGCAGAGCCAGCCTCGTCGGAGTTGGATGCCGCGCCGCCGAGGACCATCCTCGCCACGGACAGGCCCGTGTCGGTGCGTCTAGGGTGACCCTGTGCAGCTGCGACGGCGCCCTCTCCCCCACTGCCTCGCCACCCGACTCCATCCGGCAGCGGCACCGGGACCCCACCAGGCACCCAACGGCGCATGCATCCCCACGAATCTCGTCCACAAGCACGGGCGGGCGGGATCTTGCCCCCAATGCGGCCGAGGAGATGTTCCCTAGGACCCTGTTTCTATTCAGAAGAAGATGGCGTGTGAGCTCCATCCTTGCATGTACAGAATAAAAAATTGATTCGTCATTTCGATCTGATTGGAAATAGCATGTATCTTCTGATGTCAAGATGAGATATGCAACTTATCAAAAAAAAGATGAGATATGGAAAGCATATGATGTTTATTTGTTATTTTGATTTGGAGAACATGTACCAGCCAGGAATTTCAAATTCTCAATCAAAGGATTTGCCAAACTTTTGTTTGTTTTGGTATAGAAATTGATCAAGCACTAGTGATTAATTACTACCAATGACTAATTACTATTACTACCAATGAAACGTTAGACTATGTTTTTTTATTTTTTTAGTGCAGGGGCAAAATGGTCTTTTTACCCAACACTTGACACTGTTATGTGCTCAGATCTAACAGAAGGCCAAATAAGTAACAAAGTTTCGTTTTGAGGCCATATACACAACTTCGGAAAAAAGGGCAAAAAAGTAACTTGAGTTTTTTTCAGGGCCAAATAAATAATTCTCTCTATACCATAGGCTCAGAAATTGTTTTGAACACACCCGGTGGTACTCCTACGTGATGAGGCTCAAGTGGAAGCTCGATTCAATCGATTTGGAGATAGGGGTAATCTTGACGCAAGATAGGTGCACGGTTTGCACCAAACAACTATAGGCTCAGAAATCATTTTGTATGCACCTAGTGGTACACCTAGGTGACGAGACTCAAGTGGAAGCTCGGTTCAGCCCATTTGGAGATAGTGGTAATCTTGACGCAAGATAGGTGCATGGTTTGCACCAAACAACTATAGGCTCAAAAATCATTTTGGATCCACCCAGTGGTACTCCTAGGTGACGAGACTCAAGTGGAAGCTCGGTTCAGCCCATTTGGAGATAGTGGTAACCTTGACGCAAGATAGTTGCATGGTTTGCACCGAGCGTACTAGAGGTTGGAATATCATTTTGGACGCTCCCGATGGAACTACTACGTGACGTGGGTCATGTGGAATCTCGTTTTGGTCTGTTTAGAGATAGGGTTAGTGTATGTGCAAGATATGTGCACGGTTTGCACCAAACATACCATTGGCTCAGAAATCGTTTTGGACGCACCCCGTGGTAATCCCTGGTGACGAGACTCAAGTGCATGCTCGGTTCAATCCGTTTGGGATAGTGGTAATCTTAACGCAAGATAGGTGCACGGTTTGCGCCAAATATACCATAGGCTCAGAAATTGTTTTGGACACACCCGGTTATACTCCTAGGTGATGAGGCTCAAGTGGAAGCTCGATACAGTCCATTTGGAGATAGTGGTAATCTTGACGCAAGATAGGTGCACGGTTTGTACCAAACAACTATAGGCTCAGAAATCATTTTGGATGCACGTAGTGGTACTCCTAGGTGACGAGACTCAAGTGGAAGCTTGGTTCAGCCCATTTGGAGATAGTGGTAATCTTGACGCAAGATAGGTGCACGGTTTGCACCAAACAACTATAGGCTGAAAAATCATTTTGGATGCACCGAGTGGTACTCCTAGGTGACGAGACCTCAAGTGGAAGCTCGGTTCAGCCCCATTTGGAGATAGTGGTAATCTTGACGCAAGATAGGTGCATGGTTTGCACCGAGCATACTAGAGGCTCAAATATCATTTTGGACGCACCGGATGGAACTACTAGTTGACGTGTGTCATGGGGAATCTCCTTTTGGTCTGTTTAGAGATAGGGTTAGTGTCAGTGCAAGATAGGTGCACGGTTTGGTGGTACTCCTTGGTGGCGAAACTCAAGTGCAAGCTTGGTTTAATCCGTTTGGAGATAGTGGTAATCTTGATGCAAGATAGGTGCAAGGTTTGCGCCAAATATAACATAGGCTCAGAAATTGTGTTGGACACACCCGGTGTACTCCTACGTGATGAGGCACAAGTGGAAGCTCGATTCAGTCCATTTGGATATAGTGGTAATCTTGACGCAAGATAGGTGCATGGTTTGCATCGACCATACTAGAGGCCCCGAATATCATTTTGGACACACCGGATGGAACTACTAGGTGACGTGGTCATGTGGAACCTTGTTTTGGGTCCGTTTAGAGATAGGGTTAGTGTGAGTGCAACATAGGTGCACAGTTTGCGCCAAACATACCATTGGCTCAGAAATAGTTTTGGACACACCCCCGTGGTACTCCTTGGCGACGAGACTCAAGTGCAAGCTCGGTTCAATCCGTTTGGAGATATATACCATAGGCTCAGAAATTGTTTTGGACACACCGGTGGTACTCCAACATGATGAGGCTCAAGTGGAAGCTCGATTCAGTCCATTTGGAGATAGTGGTCATCTTGACGCAAGATAGGTGCACGGTTTGCACCAAACAACTATAGGCTCAGAAATCATTTTGGATGCACCTAGTGGTACTCCCTAGGTGACGAGACTCAAGTGGAAGCTCGGTTCAGCCCATTTGGAGATAGTGGTAATATTGACGCAAGATAGGTGCATGGTTTGCACCGAGCATACTAGAGGCTCAAATATCATTTTGGATGCACCGGATGGAACTACTAGTTGACGTGTGTCATGGGGAATCTCCTTTTGGTCCGTTTAGAGATAGGGTTAGTGTCAGTGCAAGATAGGTGCACGGTTTGCGCAAAACATACCATTGGCTTAGAAATTGTTTTGGACACACCCCGTGGTACTCCTTGGTGGCGAAACTCAAGTGCAAGCTCGGTTTAATCCGTTTGGAGATAGTGGTAATCTTGATGTAAGATAGGTGCATGGTTTGCGCCAAATATAACATAGGCTCAGAAATTGTGTTGGACACACCTGGTGGTACTCCTACGTGATGAGGCACAAGTGGAAACTCGATTCAGTCCATTTGGATATAGTGGTAATCTTGACGCAAGATAGGTGCACGGTTTGCATCGACCGTACTAGAGGCCCGAATATCATTTTGGACACACCGGATGGAACTACTAGGTGACGTTGGTCATGTGGAATCTTGTTTTGGTCCGTTTAGAGATAGGGTTAGTGTCAGTGCTAGATAGGTGCACAGTTTGCGCCAAACATACCATTGGCTCAGAAATAGTTTTGGACACACCCCGTGGTACTCCTTGGCGATGAGACTCAAGTGCAAGTTCGGTTCAATCCGTTTGGAGATATATACCATAGGCTCAGAAATTGTTTTGGACACACCCGGTGGTACTCCTAGGTGATGAGGCTCAAGTGGAAGCTCGATTCAGTCCATTTGGAGATAGTGGTCATCTTGACGCAAGATAGGTGCACGGTTTGCACCAAACAGCTATAGGCTCAGAAATCATTTTGGATGCACCTAGTGGTACACCTAGGTGACAAGACTCAAGTGGAAGCTCGGTTCAGCCCATTTGGAGATAGTGGTAATCTTGACGCAAGATAGGCGCATGGTTTGCACCAAGCGTACTAGAGGCTCGAATATCTTTTTGGATGCACCGGATGGGACTACTAGGTGACGTGGGTCATGTGGAATCTCCTTTTGGTCCGTTTAGAGATAGGGTTAGTGTGAGTGCAAGATAGGTGCATGGTTTGCCCCAAACATACCATTGGCTTAAAAATCATTTTGGACACACCCCATGGTACTCCTTGGTGACGAGACTCAAGTGCAAGCTCGGTTCAATCCGTTTGGAGATAGTGCTAATCCTGATGCAAGATAGGTGCACGGTTTGCGCCAAATACACCATAGGCTTAAAAATTGTTTTGAACACACCCGGTGGTACTTCTACGTGATGAGGCTCAAGTGGAAGCTCGATTCAATCCATTTGGAGATAGGGGTAATCTTGACGCAAGATAGGTGCACGGTTTGCACCAAACAACTATAGGCTCAGAAATCATTTTGGATGCACCAAGTGGTACTCCTAGGTGACGAGACTCAAGTGGAAGCTCGGATCAGCCCATTTGGAGATAGTGGTAATCTTGACGCAAGATAGGTGCACAGTTTGCGCCAAACATACCATTGGCTCTGAAATAGTTTTGGACACACCCCGTGGTACTCCTTGGTGACAAGACTCAAGTGCAAGCTCGGTTCAATCCGTTTGGAGATATATACAATAGGCTCAGAAATTGTTTTGGACACACCCGGTGGTACTCCTAGGTGATGAGGCTCAAGTGGAAGCTCGATTTAGTCCATTTGGAGATAGTGGTCATCTTGACGCAAGATAGGTGCACGGTTTGCACCAAACAGCTATAGGGTCAGAAATCATTTTGGATGCACCTAGTGGTACTCCTAGGTGACGAGACTCAAGTGGAAGCTCAGTTCAGCCCATTTGGAGATAGTGGTAATCTTGACGCAAGATAGGTGCATGGTTTGCACCGAGCGTACTAGAGGTTCAAATATCTTTTTGGACGCACCGGATGGAACTACTAGGTGACGTGGGTCATGTGGAATCTCCTTTTGGTCCGTTTAGAGATAGGGTTAGTGTCAGTGCAAGATAGGTGCACGGTTTGCGCCGAACATACCATTAGCTCAAAAATAGTTTTGGACACACCCCGTGGTACTCCTTGGTGACGAGACTCAAATGCAAGCTCGGTTCAATCCGTTTGGAGATAGTGCTAATCTTGATGCAAGATAGGTGCACGGTTTGCGCCAAATATACCATAGGCTCAGAAATTGTTTTGGTCACACCCGGTGGTACTCCTACGAGATGAGGCTCAAGTGGAAGCTCGATTCAGTCCATTTGGGGATAGTGGAAATCTTGACGCAAGATAGGTGCACGGTTTGCACCAAACAACTATAGGTCCAGAAATCATTTTGGATGCACCTAGTGGTACTCCTAGGTGACAAGACTCAAGTGGAAGCTCGGTTCAGCCCATTTGGAGATAGTGGTAATCTTGACGCAAGATAGGTGCATGGTTTGCACCGATTGTACTAGAGGCTCAAATATCATTCTGGACGCACCGGTTTGAACTACTAGTTGACGTGGGTCATGGGGAATCTCCTTTAGGTCCGTTTAGAGATAGGGTTAGTGTCAGTGCAAGATAGGTACACGGTTTGCGCCAAACATACCATTGGCTCAAAAATCGTTTTGGACACACCCCGTGGTACTCCTTGGTGACGAGACTCAAGTGCAAGCTCGGTTCAATCCGTTTGGAGATGTATACCATAGGCTCAGAAATTGTTTTGGACACACCCGATGGTACTCCTAGGTGATGAGGCTCAAGTGGAAGCTCGATTCAGTCCATTTGGAGATAGTGGTCATCTTGACGTAAGATAGGTGCACGGTTTGCACCAAACAGCTATGGGGTCAGAAATCGTTTTGGATGCACCTAGTGGTACTCCTAGGTGACGAGACTCAAGTGGAAGCTCGGTTCAGCCCATTTGGAGATAGTGGTAATCTTAACGCAAGATAGGTGCATGGTTTGCACCGAGCGTACTAGAGGCTCGAATATCATTTTGGACGCACCGGATGGCACTAGTAGGTGACGTGGGTCATTTGGAATCTCCTTTTGGTCCGTTTAGAGATAGGGTTAGTGTTAGTGCAAGATAGGTGCACGGTTTGCGCCAAACATACCATTAGCTCAGAAATCATTTTGGACACACCACGTGGTACTCCTTGGTGACGAGACTCAAGCGCAAGCCCGGTTCAATCCGTTTGGAGATAGTGCTAATCTTGATGCAAGATAGGTGCACGGTTTGCGCCAAATATACCATAGGCTCAGAAATTGTTTTGGTCACACCCGGTGGTACTCCTACGAGATGAGGCTCAAGTGGAAGCTCGATTCAGTCCATTTGGGGATAGTGGAAATCTTGACGCAAGATAGGTGCACGGTTTGCACCAAACAACTATAGGTCCAGAAATCATTTTGGATGCACCTAGTGGTACTCCTAGGTGACGAGACTCAAGTGGAAGCTCGGTTCAGCCCATTTGGAGATAGTGGTAATCTTGATGCAAGATAGGTGCATGGTTTGCACCGAGTGTACTAGAGGCTCAAATATCATTTTGGACGCACCGGTTGGAACTACTAGTTGACGTGGGTCATGGGGAATCTCCTTTTAGAGATAGGGTTAGTGTCAGTGCAAGATAGGTGCACGGTTTGCGCCAAACATACCATTGGTTCAGAAATCGTTTTGGACACACCCCGTGGTACTCCTTGGTGACGAGACTCAAGTGCAAGCTCGGTTCAATCCGTTTGGAGATATATACCATAGGCTCAGAAATTGTTTTGGACACACCCGGTGGTACTCCTAGGTGATGAAGCTCAAGTGGAAGCTCGATTCAGTCCTTTTGGAGATAGTGGTCATCTTGACGCAAGATAGGTGCACGGTTTGCACCAAAAGTTGTAGGCTCAAAAATCATTTTGGATGCACCTAGTGGTACTCCTAGGTGATGAGACTCAAGTGGAAGCTCGGTTCAGCCCATTTGGAGATAGTGGTAATCTTAACGCAAGATAGGTGCATGGTTTGCACCGAGCGTACTGGAGGCTCGAATATCTTTTTGGACGCACCGGATGGCACTACTAAGTGACGTGGGTCATGTGGAATCTCCTTTTGGTCCGTTTAGAGATAGGGTTAGTGTCAGTGCAAGATAGGTGCACAGTTTGCGCCAAACATACCATTGGCTCAAAAATCGTTTTGGACACACCCCGTGGTACTCCTTGGTGACGAGACTCAAGTACAAGCTCGGTTCAATCCGTTTGAAGCTCGATTCAATCCATTTGGAGATAGGGGTAATCTTGACGCAAGATAGGTGCACGGTTTGCACCAAACAACTATAGGCTCAGAAATCATTTTAGATGCACCTAGTGGTGCTCCTAGGTGACGAGACTCAAGTGGAAGCTCGGATCCGCCCATTTGGAGATAGTGGTAATCTTGACGCAAGATGGGTGCACAGTTTGCGCCAAATATACCATTGGCTCAGAAATAGTTTTGGACACACCCCGTGGTACTCCTTGGTGACAAGACTCAAGTGCAAGCTCGGTTCAATCCATTTGGAGATATATACCATAGGCTCAGAAATTGTTTTGGACACACCCGGTGGCACTCCTAGGTGATGAGGCTCAAGTGGAAGCTCGATTCAGTCCATTTGGAGATAGTGGTCATCTTGACGCAAGATAGGTGCACGGTTTACACTAAACAGCTATAAAGTCAGAAATCATTTTGGATGCACCTAGTGGTACTCCTAGGTCACGAGACTCAAGTGGAAGCTCGGTTCAGCCCATTTGGAGATAGTGGTAAGCTTGACGCAAGATAGGCGCATGGTTTGCACCGAGCGTACTAGAGGCTCAAATATCTTTTTGGACGCACCGGATAGAACTACTAGGTGACGTGGGTCATGTGGAAACTCCTTTTGGTCCATTTAGAGATAGGGTTAGTGTCAGTGCAAGATAGGTGCACGGTTTGCGCCGAACATACCATTAGCTCAAAAATCATTTTGGACACACCCCGTGGTACTCCTTGGTGATGAGACTCAAGTGCAAGCTCGGTTCAATCCGTTTGGAGATAGTGCTAATCTTGATGCAAGACAGGTGCACGGTTTGCGCCAAATATATCATAGGCTCAGAAATTGTTTTGGTCACACCCGGTGGTACTCCTACGAGATGAGGCTCAAGTGGAAGCTCGATTCAGTCCATTTGGGGATAGTGGAAATCTTGACACAAGATAGGTGCACGGTTTGCAGCAAACAACTATAGGTCCAGAAATCATTTTGGATGCACCTAGTGGTACTCCTAGGTGACGAGACTCAAGTGGAAGCTCGGTTCAGCCCATTTGGAGATAGTGGTAATCTTGACGCAAGATAGGTGCATGGTTTGCACCGAGTGTACTAGAGGCTCAAATATCATTTTGGACGCACCGGTTGGAACTACTAGTTGACGTGGGTCATGGGGAATCTCCTTTTGGTCCGTTTAGAGATAGGGTTAGTGTCAGTTCAAGATAGGTGCACGGTTTGCGCCAAACATACCATTGGCTCAGAAATCGTTTTGGACACACCCCGTGGTACTCCTTGGTGACGAGACTCAAGTGCAAGCTCGGTTCAATCCGTTTGGAGATGTATACCATAGGCTCAGAAATTGTTTTGGACACACCCGATGGTACTCCTAGGTGATGAGGCTCAAGTGGAAGCTCGATTCAGTCCATTTGGAGATAGTGGTCATCTTGACGTAAGATAGGTGCACGGTTTGCACCAAACAGCTATGGGGTCAGAAATCGTTTTGGATGCACCTAGTGGTACTCCTAGGTGACGAGACTCAAGTGGAAGCTCGGTTCAGCCCATTTGGAGATAGTGGTAATCTTAACGCAAGATAGGTGCATGGTTTGCACCGAGCGTACTAGAGGCTCGAATATCATTTTGGACGCACCGGATGGCACTAGTAGGTGACGTGGGTCATTTGGAATCTCCTTTTGGTCCGTTTAGAGATAGGGTTAGTGTTAGTGCAAGATAGGTGCACGGTTTGCGCCAAACATACCATTAGCTCAGAAATCATTTTGGACACACCACGTGGTACTCCTTGGTGACGAGACTCAAGTGCAAGCTCGGTTCAATCCGTTTGGAGATAGTGCTAATCTTGATGCAAGATAGGTGCACGGTTTGCGCCAAATATACCATAGGCTCAGAAATTGTTTTGGTCACACCCGGTGGTACTCCTACGAGATGAGGCTCAAGTGGAAGCTCGATTCAGTCCATTTGGGGATAGTGGAAATCTTGACGCAAGATAGGTGCACGGTTTGCACCAAACAACTATAGGTCCAGAAATCATTTTGGATGCACCTAGTGGTACTCCTAGGTGACGAGACTCAAGTGGAAGCTCGGTTCAGCCCATTTGGAGATAGTGGTAATCTTGATGCAAGATAGGTGCATGGTTTGCACCGAGTGTACTAGAGGCTCAAATATCATTTTGGACGCACCGGTTGGAACTACTAGTTGACGTGGGTCATGGGGAATCTCCTTTTAGAGATAGGGTTAGTGTCAGTGCAAGATAGGTGCACGGTTTGCGCCAAACATACCATTGGCTCAGAAATCGTTTTGGACACACCCCGTGGTACTCCTTGGTGACGAGACTCAAGTGCAAGCTCGGTTCAATCCGTTTGGAGATATATACCATAGGCTCAGAAATTGTTTTGGACACACCCGGTGGTACTCCTAGGTGATGAAGCTCAAGTGGAAGCTCGATTCAGTCCTTTTGGAGATAGTGGTCATCTTGACGCAAGATAGGTGCACGGTTTGCACCAAAAGTTGTAGGCTCAAAAATCATTTTGGATGCACCTAGTGGTACTCCTAGGTGATGAGACTCAAGTGGAAGCTCGGTTCAGCCCATTTGGAGATAGTGGTAATCTTAACGCAAGATAGGTGCATGGTTTGCACCGAGCGTACTGGAGGCTCGAATATCTTTTTGGACGCACCGGATGGCACTACTAAGTGACGTGGGTCATGTGGAATCTCCTTTTGGTCCGTTTAGAGATAGGGTTAGTGTCAGTGCAAGATAGGTGCACAGTTTGCGCCAAACATACCATTGGCTCAAAAATCGTTTTGGACACACCCCGTGGTACTCCTTGGTGACGAGACTCAAGTACAAGCTCGGTTCAATCCGTTTGAAGCTCGATTCAATCCATTTGGAGATAGGGGTAATCTTGACGCAAGATAGGTGCACGGTTTGCACCAAACAACTATAGGCTCAGAAATCATTTTAGATGCACCTAGTGGTGCTCCTAGGTGACGAGACTCAAGTGGAAGCTCGGATCCGCCCATTTGGAGATAGTGGTAATCTTGACGCAAGATGGGTGCACAGTTTGCGCCAAATATACCATTGGCTCAGAAATAGTTTTGGACACACCCCGTGGTACTCCTTGGTGACAAGACTCAAGTGCAAGCTCGGTTCAATCCATTTGGAGATATATACCATAGGCTCAGAAATTGTTTTGGACACACCCGGTGGCACTCCTAGGTGATGAGGCTCAAGTGGAAGCTCGATTCAGTCCATTTGGAGATAGTGGTCATCTTGACGCAAGATAGGTGCACGGTTTACACTAAACAGCTATAAAGTCAGAAATCATTTTGGATGCACCTAGTGGTACTCCTAGGTCACGAGACTCAAGTGGAAGCTCGGTTCAGCCCATTTGGAGATAGTGGTAAGCTTGACGCAAGATAGGCGCATGGTTTGCACCGAGCGTACTAGAGGCTCAAATATCTTTTTGGACGCACCGGATAGAACTACTAGGTGACGTGGGTCATGTGGAAACTCCTTTTGGTCCATTTAGAGATAGGGTTAGTGTCAGTGCAAGATAGGTGCACGGTTTGCGCCGAACATACCATTAGCTCAAAAATCATTTTGGACACACCCCGTGGTACTCCTTGGTGATGAGACTCAAGTGCAAGCTCGGTTCAATCCGTTTGGAGATAGTGCTAATCTTGATGCAAGACAGGTGCACGGTTTGCGCCAAATATATCATAGGCTCAGAAATTGTTTTGGTCACACCCGGTGGTACTCCTACGAGATGAGGCTCAAGTGGAAGCTCGATTCAGTCCATTTGGGGATAGTGGAAATCTTGACACAAGATAGGTGCACGGTTTGCAGCAAACAACTATAGGTCCAGAAATCATTTTGGATGCACCTAGTGGTACTCCTAGGTGACGAGACTCAAGTGGAAGCTCGGTTCAGCCCATTTGGAGATAGTGGTAATCTTGATACATGATAGGTGCATGGTTTGCACCGAGTGTACTAGAGGCTCAAATATCATTTTGGACGCACCGGTTGGAACTACTAGTTGACGTGGGTCATGGGGAATCTCCTTTTGGTCCGTTTAGAGATAGGGTTAGTGTCAGTTCAAGATAGGTGCACGGTTTGCGCCAAACATACCATTGGCTCAGAAATCGTTTTGGACACACCCCGTGGTACTCCTTGGTGACGAGACTCAAGTGCAAGCTCGGTTCAATCCGTTTGGAGATATATACCATAGGCTCAGAAATTGTTTTGGACACACCCGGTGGTACTCCTAGGTGATGAGGCTCAAGTGGAAGCTCGATTCAGTCCTTTTGGAGATAGTGGTCATCTTGACGCAAGATAGGTGCACGGTTTGCACCAAAAGTTGTAGGCTCAAAAATCATTTTGGATGCACCTAGTGGTACTCCTAGGTGATGAGACTCAAGTGGAAGCTCGGTTCAGCCCATTTGGAGATAGTGGTAATCTTAACGCAAGATAGGTGCATGGTTTGCACCGAGCGTACTAGAGGCTCGAATATCTTTTTGGACGCACCGGATGGCACTACTAGGTGACGTGGGTCATGTGGAATCTCCTTTTGGTCCGTTTAGAGATAGGGTTAGTGTCAGTGCAAGATAGGTGCACAGTTTGCGCCAAACATACCATTGGCTCAGAAATTGTTTTGGACACACCCCGTGGTACTCCTTGGTGATGAGACTCAAGTGCAAGCTCGGTTCAATCCGTTTGGAGATAGTGCCAATCATGATGTAATATAGGAGCACGGTTTGCGCCAAATATACCATAGGCTCAGAAATTGTTTTGAACACACCCGGTGGTACTCCTACGTGATGAGGCTCAAGTGGAAGCTCGATTCAATCCATTTGGAGATAGGGGTAATCTTGACGCAAGATAGGTGCACGGTTTGCACCAAACAACTATAGGCTCAGAAATCATTTTGGATGCACCTAGTGGTACTCCTAGGTGACGAGACTCAAGTGGAAGCTCGGTTCAGCCCATTTGGAGATAGTGGTAATCTTGACGCAAGATAGGTGCACAGTTTGCGCCAAATATACCATTGGCTCAGAAATAGTTTTGGACACACCCTGTGGTACTCCTTGGTGACAAGACTCAAGTGCAAGCTCGGTTCAATCCGTTTGGAGATATATACCATAGGCTCAAAAATTGTTTTGGACACACCCGGTGGTACTCCTAGGTGATGAGGCTCAAGTGGAAGCTCGATTCAGTCCATTTGGAGATAGTGGTCATCTTGACGCAAGATAGGTGCATGGTTTGCACCAAACAGCTATAAAGTCAGAAATCATTTTGAATGCACCTAGTGGTACTCCTAGGTCACGAGACTCAAGTGGAAGCTCGGTTCAGCCCATTTGGAGATAGTGGTAAGCTTGACGCAAGATAGGTGCATGGTTTGCACCGAGCGTACTAGAGGCTCAAATATCTTTTTGGACGCACCGGATGGAACTACTAGGTGACGTGGGTCATGTGGAAACTCCTTTTGGTCCGTTTAGAGATAGGGTTAGTGTCAGTGCAAGATAGGTGCACGGTTTGCGCCGAACATACCATTAGCTCAAAAATCATTTTGGACACACCCCGTGGTACTCCTTGGTGACGAGACTCAAGTGCAAGCTCGGTTCAATCCGTTTGGAGATAGTGCTAATCTTGATGCAAGACAGGTGCACGGTTTGCACCAAATATATCATAGGCTCAGAAATTGTTTTGGTCACACCCGGTGGTACTCCTACGAGATGAGGCTCAAGTGGAAGCACGATTCAGTCCATTTGGGGATAGTGGAAATCTTGACGCAAGATAGGTGCACGGTTTGCACCAAACAACTATAGGTCCAGAAATCATTTTGGATGCACCTAGTGGTACTCCTAGGTGACGAGACTCAAGTGCAAGCTCGGTTCAATCCGTTTGGAGATAGTGCCAATCATGATGTAATATAGGAGCACGGTTTGCGCCAAATATACCATAGGCTCAGAAATTGTTTTGAACACACCCAGTGGTACTCCTACGTGATGAGGCTCAAGTGGAAGCTCGATTTAATCCATTTGGAGATAGGGGTAATCTTGACGCAAGATAGGTGCACGGTTTGCACCAAACAACTATAGGCTCAGAAATCATTTTGGATGCACCTAGTGGTACTCCTAGGTGACGAGACTCAAGTGGAAGCTCGGATCCGCCCATTTGGAGATAGTGGTAATCTTGACGCAAGATAGGTGCACAGTTTGCGCAAATATACCATTGGCTCAGAAATAGTTTTGGACACACCCCGTGGTACTCCTTGGTGACAAGACTCAAGTGCAAGCTCGGTTCAATCCATTTGGAGATATATACCATAGGCTCAGAAATTGTTTTGGACACACCCGGTGGCACTCCTAGGTGATGAGGCTCAAGTGGAAGCTCGATTCAGTCCATTTGGAGATAGTGGTCATCTTGACGCAAGATAGGTGCACGGTTTGCACTAAACAGCTATAAAGTCAGAAATCATTTTGGATGCACCTAGTGGTACTCCTAGGTCACGAGACTCAAGTGGAAGCTCGGTTCAGCCCATTTGGAGATAGTGGTAAGCTTGACGCAAGATAGGTGCATGGTTTGCACCGAGCGTACTAGAGGCTCAAATATCTTTTTGGACGCACCGGATGGAACTACTAGGTGACGTGGGTCATGTGGAAACTCCTTTTGGTCCGTTTAGAGATAGGGTTAGTGTCAGTGCAAGATAGGTGCACGGTTTGCGCCGAACATACCATTAGCTCAAAAATCATTTTGGACACACCCCGTGGTACTCCTTGGTGACGAGACTCAAGTGAAAGCTCGGTTCAATCCGTTTGGAGATAGTGCTAATCTTGATGCAAGACAGGTGCACGGTTTGCACCAAATATATCATAGGCTCAGAAATTGTTTTGGTCACACCCGGTGGTACTCCTACGAGATGAGGCTCAAGTGGAAGCTCGATTCAGTCCATTTGGGGATAGTGGAAATCTTGACGCAAGATAGGTGCACGGTTTGCACCAAACAACTATAGGTCCAGAAATCATTTTGGATGCACCTAGTGGTACTCCTAGGTGACGAGACTCAAGTGCAAGCTCGGTTTAATCCGTTTGGAGATAGTGCCAATCATGATGTAATATAGGAGCACGGTTTGCGCCAAATATACCATAGGCTCAGAAATTGTTTTGAACACACCCAATGGTACTCCTACGTGATGAGGCTCAAGTGGAAGCTCGATTCAATCCATTTGGAGATAGGGGTAATCTTGACGCAAGATAGGTGCACGGTTTGCACCAAACAACTATAGGCTCAGAAATCATTTTGGATGCACCTAGTGGTACTCCTAGGTGACGAGACTCAAGTGGAAGCTCGGATCCGCCCATTTGGAGATAGTGGTAATCTTGACGCAAGATAGGTGCACAGTTTGCGCCAAATATACCATTGGCTCAGAAATAGTTTTGGACACACCCCGTGGTACTCCTTGGTGACAAGACTCAAGTGCAAGCTCGGTTCAATCCATTTGGAGATATATACCATAGGCTCAGAAATTGTTTTGGACACACCCGGTGGCACTCCTAGGTGATGAGGCTCAAGTGGAAGCTCGATTCAGTCCATTTGGAGATAGTGGTCATCTTGACGCAAGATAGGTGCACGGTTTGCACTAAACAGCTATAAAGTCAGAAATCATTTTGGATGCACCTAGTGGTACTCCTAGGTCACGAGACTCAAGTGGAAGCTCGGTTCAGCCCATTTGGAGATAGTGGTAAGCTTGACGCAAGATAGGTGCATGGTTTGCACCGAGCGTACTAGAGGCTCAAATATCTTTTTGGACGCACCAGATGGAACTACTAGGTGACGTGGGTCATGTGGAAACTCCTTTTGGTCCGTTTAGAGATAGGGTTAGTGTCAGTGCAAGATAGGTGCACGGTTTGCGCCGAACATACCATTAGCTCAAAAATCATTTTGGACACACCCCGTGGTACTCCTTGGTGACGAGACTCAAGTGCAAGCTCGGTTCAATCCGTTTGGAGATAGTGCTAATCTTGATGCAAGACAGGTGCACGGTTTGCACCAAATATATCATAGGCTCAGAAATTGTTTTGGTCACACCCGGTGGTACTCCTACGATATGAGGCTCAAGTGGAAGCTCGATTCAGTCCATTTGGGGATAGTGGAAATCTTGACGCAAGATAGGTGCACGGTTTGCACCAAACAACTATAGGTCCAGAAATCATTTTGGATGCACCTAGTGGTACTCCTAGGTGACGAGACTCAAGTGCAAGCTCGGTTCAATCCGTTTGGAGATAGTGCCAATCATGATGTAATATAGGAGCACGGTTTGCGCCAAATATACCATAGGCTCAGAAATTGTTTTGAACACACCCAGTGGTACTCCTACGTGATGAGGCTCAAGTGGAAGCTCGATTCAATCCATTTGGAGATAGGGGTAATCTTGACGCAAGATAGGTGCACGGTTTGCACCAAACAACTATAGGCTCAGAAATCATTTTGGATGCACCTAGTGGTACTCCTAGGTGACGAGACTCAAGTGGAAGCTCGGATCCGCCCATTTGGAGATAGTGGTAATCTTGACGCAAGATAGGTGCACAGTTTGCGCCAAATATACCATTGGCTCAGAAATAGTTTTGGACACACCCCGTGGTACTCCTTGGTGACAAGACTCAAGTGCAAGCTCGGTTCAATCCATTTGGAGATACATACCATAGGCTCAGAAATTGTTTTGGACACACCCGGTGGCACTCCTAGGTGATGAGGCTCAAGTGGAAGCTCGATTCAGTCCATTTGGAGATAGTGGTCATCTTGACGCAAGATAGGTGCACGGTTTGCACTAAACAGCTATAAAGTCAGAAATCATTTTGGATGCACCTAGTGGTACTCCTAGGTCACGAGACTCAAGTGGAAGCTCGGTTCAGCCCATTTGGAGATAGTGGTAAGCTTGACGCAAGATAGGTGCATGGTTTGCACCGAGCGTACTAGAGGCTCAAATATCTTTTTGGACGCACCGGATGGAACTACTAGGTGACGTGGGTCATGTGGAAACTCCTTGTAACACCCCAGAATCCACAGACATCCTAGGATGCCACTAAACATCACAAAACCCACAGCCGCACATAACCAACAAAGATTTGGCAGCACCTCCCTTGTATTTAAAAAACAATGCAGAAGCAAGATATATATAATAACCGGAAGCACCAAACTAACATTAACAAAATCCTAACACAAAAAAATGAGATGCTCCAACATAAATAAGCTTAACATCCACAGTTTAAACATTTCCTCCCAATTATGTCTAAGGAACATAACCAAATTATTATGAATTAAACATGAAGCCTCTAACGGAGTGTGTGACGTGCAACTAATCCCCTTCCCTTCCAAGCAAGCATCAAGTACCTGGATTGAGTAAAGCAAGGGTGAGATGAAACATCTCAGCAAGCAAACTTGTTTTGACTGGCTATTTAAACCACAAGTGGAATTAAACATAAATTTAACACGGAGTTTCCACTTGACATGGTATAAAAAAAATGAGACTTCCAGTTAAAAACATAGCCAGATGATAGAGCTTCATAACAATATGGATAGACCACTTCAATAATATACTTCATGAATGCAATGCAAAATGACTCCTGCCTGCACACCCAACGAGGTGTGGAGCTGCATCCCATGATGCTGTACCGGTACGGTCGTGACCATAGGTCAACGACATAACTTCCAATGCAAATGAATGATGCAATGCGCTTGGCATGCTCTTTACCGAAGGAGATCAAAAGCACTAGCGATGTTCCGAAGTGCTACCACCTTGGCTATACCCTAAACCTTGGGCAGCGAGATAGAGATGGGGGAAAGCCGATCTACGCCGATGATATACCTCGTGTTGAACCTGTCCTCCTTCTCAATCTGTTTTCTCCTTTTCCCTTGTAATTTTTGCTGTGTAGGAGGTGTTAAGGAAGGAGAGGGATCTGTGGGGAAGAGGAGGGGGCGTCCTGGAGGTCGAACAAAGGGAATGGGGAAAGGGAAAACATGTTTTCCTGCTGCACACTTCCTCTCTATATGGTTTAGGTGATAGGGACAAGTTGGGCTTGAGATGGGCTGCCACATAGCCTGGCCTAAGTTTACTTGGACCCCTTTAAAGCTATTTTTCCTTTAATTTTGTTTCTTCTATTGGGTATTGCAATTTTTGTTTTGGGGCATTACATTCTACCCCCCTTAAGGGAATTCGTCCTCGAATTCTACCGCTTCTATGATATAAACCAACAGTATAGTTAACTACACAGATCTGCATAAAACTCACCAGTGTCAAATAGTTCGGGATACTCCTTACGCATCTGCTCCTCAAGCTCCCAAGTCGCTTCACGTTCAGGCTGATTCGTCCATAGAACTCTCACATATTTGATAATCCTTCTCCTGAGAACACGCTCTGATGATTCTAAGATACGCATTGGCTGACACTTCACAGTCAAGTCCTGCTCCACATGAATCGGCTCTAAGTCGATCTTATGCTCAGGATCCCGCAAATACTTTCTCAGCATAGAAATGTGGAAGACATTATGAACTCCCTTCATAGAATCCGGTAATTGTAAGCGGTAAGCCAAGCTACCTACCCGGGCTATGATATCAAAAGGTCCAATGTACCTCGGGCTAAGCTTCCCAGTAGTACTGAACCGCACAACACCCTTAGTAGGCGATACTTTGAGAAGAACCTGATCACCCACTGCAAACTCGAGGTCTCGCCTTCTAACATCCACATAGCTTTTCTGGCGACTCTGGGCGGCTAACATGTTCTGACGTATCTCCTGTACCTTCTGAGCTGTCTGTTGAATCCAATCTGGACCGACTAAAGACCTCTCTCCCAATGTTTCCCAACACAATGGTGAGATGCATCTTCTACCATACAAAGCCTCATATGGTGCCATCTTAATACTAGCTTGATAGCTGTTATTATAAGCAAACTCAGCTAAAGCTAGATGATCCTCCCAACTACCCTTCCAGGAAAGGACACAGGCACGTAGCATGTCCTCCAAAGTCTGGATAGTACGCTCGGACTGACCATCAGTTTGAGGGTGAAAAGCAACACTCATGTCAAGCTTCGTCCCCAAAGCGCTATGTAAGCTCCTCCAAAAATTGGAAACAAATTTGGAGTCTCGATCTGAAACAATAGACTTTGGCACTCCATGCAGCCTCACTACCTCCTTCATATACAAGGGGACCAAGTCTACAGCAGAATTCTTGGTCTTCATTGGAATAAAATGAGCCACCTTAGTGAGTCTATCTACCACAACCCAAATTGCATCATTACCCCGAGGAGATCGTGGTAAACCAACCACAAAATCCATAGTAATATATTCCCACTTCCATTCTGGAATCTCTAAAGGTTTCAATAAACCTGCAGGCCTCTTATGCTCAGCCTTCACTTGCTGGCACACACCACAAGCTGCAACATACTTGGCAATATCAACCTTCATTCTCTTCCACCAGAAGCTCTGCTTAAGATCTCTATACATCTTTGTCTCACCAGGATGAACAGTGTATGGAGTCCGATGACCTTCTCGCAAGATATCCATCTTCACATCTGATTTTTGAGGCACACAAAGGCGTCCTCTAAACCGGACTGCATCGTTCTCATAGATACTAAACTCTCGAGGTTTGCCATTCGCTATCCTCTTACGAACCTCCTGAATTAGACGGTCATGCTGTTGTGCCTCGCGCACCCTCTCAAGAAGGAATGACTGAATGAACAACTGGGTCTCCTCTCTAGCAGTGCCAGCATAGCATAAGGAGACACCCATACGATCCAAATCCGCAATCAAGGGCATTGCCACCTTAGGAACCCCAGTTCTACTAAGAGCATCTGCCACCACATTCGCCTTCCCTGGATGATACTGAATCGTAAGATCATAATCTTTTATCAACTCAAGCCACCTACGCTGCCTCAGATTGAGCTCCTTCTGAGTGAAAATATATTTAAGACTCTTGTGGTCAGTATAGATGTCACAAGACTCACCATAGAGATAATGCCTCCAAGACTTCAAGGCAAACACCACGGCAGCCAATTCTAGATCATGGGTAGGATAATTTCTCTCATGTTTCTTCAACTGCCTAGAGCCATAAGCAATCACTTTGCCATCTTGCATCAATACACATCCCAGACCAACACGGGATGCATCTGTATACACCGTGAAACGCTTGCCACTCTCAGGTAACGTCAAGATAGGAGCATTCACCAACTTATCCTTTAATGTCTGGAAACTGATCTCACAATCATTGTTCCATACAAAAGGAACACCATTCTCAGTAAGTCTCGTCATCGGCTTTGCAATACTAGAAAAATCCTGCACAAAACACCGATAATAGCCAGCAAGACCAAGAAAACTACGAATCTCAGTTAGTGTAGTAGGTCTCTGCCAATTAACAACACTAGCAACATTCTTGGGATCAACTAAAATGCCATGTTGATTAATAACATGACCTAGAAAAGCCACTTCAGAGAGCCAAAAAGCACACTTCTTCAATTTCGCATAAAACTGATTCTTCCGAAGGGCATCCAGAACAAGACTAAGATGCCGCTCATGCTCTTCCTCGGACGTGGAGTAAATCAAGATATCATCAAGGAAAACAACGACGAAATCATCCAAGTACTCATGTAGCATCCTATTCATAGCTTCCATAAACACAGCAGGGGCATTTGTTAGTCCAAAAGACATAACGATATATTCATAATGCCCATACCTAGTGCTAAAAGCTGTCTTCTCGATATCTTCCTCCCGTATTCTCAACTGATGATAGCCAGAATTCAAATCAATCTTAGAGAATACCTTGGCACCTCTCAATTGCTCAAAGAGCACATCAATACGAGGTAAAGGATACTTATTCTTGATGGTCACCCGATTAAGGTCACGATAATCCACACACAACCTCTTGGTACCATCCTTCTTCTCCACAAATAGTACAGGAAAAGCCCAAGGCGACTTGCTAGGTCTGATAAAACCCTTAGCAAGAAGATCATCCAACTGCTGCTTCAACTCAACCTGCTCTTTTGGAGCCATCCGATATGGAGTCTTATGGATAGGTTGTGTACCAGGAACTAATTTAATTTCAAAAACCACATCACGCTCAGGCGGAATACTTGGAAGCTCAGTATGAAACACATCAGGGTAATGACACACCACACGTAAGTCCTCCACTGGCAAGGCAACCACATTGTCATCCACCATAGAGAAGAGAATTCCAGATTTTCTAGTCCAGAGATCTGGGAACAATAGACATAGAAGAGCAAGGGAGTACTTCATAGCACTACCTACAAAGATTACCTCTCTACCTGAAGGTGCCTGCAAAGACACTGTCTTCCAGAAACAAGAGATAACAGCCTGGTATTGACAAAGCCAATCCATGCCTAGAATAACATCAAAAGACTCAAGGGGAATCACCACGAGATTGGCAACAAACCCCTCATCGACAAGAACGATAGAGCAACCCGGACAAATTGAGTGACTAGATATAACACCTTTAGCGGAACTGACCACAATGGACTGACCAATCTTCTGCACAGAGAGGCCAGCACGAGCCACAAAACCCTCCGAGACAAATGAGAAACTAGCGCCAGAGTCAAAAAGAGCATATGCATCAAATGAATCAACCGAGATAGTACCTGTAACAACATCTGCATTATTGCCATCAACAGAGGGCAATGCATAAGCTCCAGGAACACCCGCAGAGGAAGAAACACCTGGCGAAAATCCAGTAGGAGTAGAAGTCCAGGGCAGCGGATACACTAGAGGAGCAGTAGGTTGGGGTAGCCGAAGGGTCCCAGCCTGAGCCGTCGAAGGAGCAGCCGGTATAGAAGTAGGAGCTGCTAAGTACTGAGGGTAGGATGGTGCAACCAAGTACTGCTGAGTAGGTGGCACAAAAGCATGCTGCTGTGTGGATGACATCATGTTGGCAGTGCCACTAGAAGCTGAAGAAGACACTGGTTCCCAACGAAGCTTTGCATTTGGATTCTTCCTACATACCACATCCTTGTGGTCCTGGCCACAAATAGAACATCTTCCACTCCACTGGCACTCTGCACGTCGGTGCGCATCACCACAGCGGAAACACACTAGCCCCATACCTGGTTTAGGAATAGCCCGATACTGAGGTGTACTACCTCCTAAAGAACTAGAGTGAGAGGACTTGCCACGATATGGATGGTGACGCTGAAACTTCCCCTTCTTGTGAGCTGGACCACCAGACTGGCCCTTCTTGTCATCCTGAGAGCGAGACTGATCCGCACTAGAAGGTTTCTGAATTTCATTAGTGTACTGTTGTTGCATCTCCACCCCTAAAGCCTGCTCCACAGTGGTGCGGAAATCCACCAATGGAAAGGCCCCCAAAGTGTGCCTGATTGAAGGTTTCAAACCCTGACGAAACTGGCTTGCCTTCTCTACCTCATTACGCGCCACATGTGGAACAAACCGAACAATATTGTTGAAGCCCACCTCATACTCTGCCACTGTTTTCTTATCCTGCCTATAAGTTTGCAGGTCTATCTTCATCTTCTCCAGAAAAGTAGCTGGGTAAAACCTCCTCTCGAACTCCCTAGCCAAGACATGCCAAGTCAAAGATCCAGGTGCAGATGAATGAGATGTTTGCACGCCTCTCCACCATATCTGAGCCTCACCCTTCAACAACTGTGTCCCATAGCGAACACGATCCCCATAAGCCACCTCAAAGACATCCATCTTGTCCTCCACATAGGTCAACCAATTTGCTGCCTCAACTGGAGAGCCACTACCATCAAATGAATCCAACTTCATGCCGATCCACTTCACAAGAGAAATACCGCTGACTGGAAGTGCAGTCTGAGGAACACCAGCGGAAATAGCACCCGTAGCAGGAACCGTGCTAGTAGTGGCACCAGCTGTAGCAGCGGTAGCAGTGCCAGTATTGACAACTTGCCTCAAGGTCTCCAACTCCTGCTGCATCGCCTGCATCGCAGCTGCCATTGCTGCTGGATCAAGAGGTGGATTATTATTCGTAGAACGATTAGTCGCTGATCGACCCCGTCGTCCTTTAGGCGGCATAACTGCAGCCACCACGGTAAGCAAACAACAACCACATTAAAAAAACAAAACCAAGCCCACGCCAACCTAAATTGAAACAAATTATATAATTAACAGATCATGTCACAACAATCAAGAATAGAGAAAACAATAATTACCCATCTTAAAAGTGCAAGTGTGTCAAATTAATTTTTAATTTTTTTTTCCGAGAATCTAAAACCCGCTTTGGTACCAACTGTAACACCCCAGAATCCACAGACATCCTAGGATGCCACTAAACATCACAAAACCCACAGCCGCACATAACCAACAAAGATTTGGCAGCACCTCCCTTGTATTTAAAAAACAATGCAGAAGCAAGATATATATAATAACCGGAAGCACCAAACTAACATTAACAAAATCCTAACACAAAAAAATGAGATGCTCCAACATAAATAAGCTTAACATCCACAGTTTAAACATTTCCTCCCAATTATGTCTAAGGAACATAACCAAATTATTATGAATTAAACATGAAGCCTCTAACGGAGTGTGTGACGTGCAACTAATCCCCTTCCCTTCCAAGCAAGCATCAAGTACCTGGATTGAGTAAAGCAAGGGTGAGATGAAACATCTCAGCAAGCAAACTTGTTTTGACTGGCTATTTAAACCACAAGTGGAATTAAACATAAATTTAACACGGAGTTTCCACTTGACATGGTATAAAAAAAATGAGACTTCCATTTAAAAACATAGCCAGATGATAGAGCTTCATAACAATATGGATAGACCACTTCAATAATATACTTCATGAATGCAATGCAAAATGACTCCTGCCTGCACACCCAACGAGGTGTGGAGCTGCATCCCATGATGCTGTACCGGTACGGTCGTGACCATAGGTCAACGACATAACCTCCAATGCAAATGAATGATGCAATGCGCTTGGCATGCTCTTTACCGAAGGAGATCAAAAGCACTAGCGATGTTCCGAAGTGCTACCACCTTGGCTATACCCTAAACCTTGGGCAGCGAGATAGAGATGGGGGAAAGCCGATCTACGCCGATGATATACCTCGTGTTGAACCTGTCCTCCTTCTCAATCTGTTTTCTCCTTTTCCCTTGTAATTTTTGCTGTGTAGGAGGTGTTAAGGAAGGAGAGGGATCTGTGGGGAAGAGGAGGGGGCGTCCTGGAGGTCGAACAAAGGGAATGGGGAAAGGGAAAACATGTTTTCCTGCTGCA
Organism: Saccharum spontaneum; assembly: GCA_022457205.1. Lineage (NCBI taxonomy): Eukaryota > Viridiplantae > Streptophyta > Magnoliopsida > Poales > Poaceae > Saccharum > Saccharum spontaneum. The sequence continues at coordinate 50,783,160 of CM039581.1, read as the reverse complement.
CACTTCCTCTCTATATGGTTTAGGTGATAGGGACAAGTTGGGCTTGAGATGGGCTGCCACATAGCCTGGCCTAAGTTTACTTGGACCCCTTTAAAGCTATTTTTCCTTTAATTTTGTTTCTTCTATTGGGTATTGCAATTTTTGTTTTGGGGCATTACACTCCTTTTGGTCCATTTAGAGATAGGGTTAGTGCCAGTGCAAGATAGGTGCACGGTTTGCGCCGAACATACCATTAGCTCAAAAATCATTTTGCACACACCCCGTGGTACTCCTTGGTGACGAGACTCAAGTGCAAGCTCGGTTCAATCCGTTTGGAGATAGTGCTAATCTTGATGCAAGACAGGTGCACGGTTTGCGCCAAATATATCATAGGCTCAGAAATTGTTTTGGTCACACCCGGTGGTACTCCTACGAGATGAGGCTCAAGTGGAAGCTCGATTCAGTCCATTTGGGGATAGTGGAAATCTTGACACAAGATAGGTGCACGGTTTGCACCAAACAACTATAGGTCCAGAAATCATTTTGGATGCACCTAGTGGTACTCCTAGGTGACGAGACTCAAGTGGAAGCTCGGTTCAGCCCATTTGGAGATAGTGGTAATCTTGATGCAAGATAGGTGCATGGTTTGCACCGAGTGTACTAGAGGCTCAAATATCATTTTGGACGCACCGGTTGGAACTACTAGTTGACGTGGGTCATGGGGAATCTCCTTTTGGTCCGTTTAGAGATAGGGTTAGTGTCAGTTCAAGATAGGTGCACGGTTTGCGCCAAACATACCATTGGCTCAGAAATCGTTTTGGACACACCCCGTGGTACTCCTTGGTGACGAGACTCAAGTGCAAGCTCGGTTCAATCCGTTTGGAGATATATACCATAGGCTCAGAAATTGTTTTGGACACACCCGGTGGTACTCCTAGGTGATGAGGCTCAAGTGGAAGCTCGATTCAGTCCTTTTGGAGATAGTGGTCATCTTGACGCAAGATAGGTGCACGGTTTGCACCAAAAGTTGTAGGCTCAAAAATCATTTTGGATGCACCTAGTGGTACTCCTAGGTGATGAGACTCAAGTGGAAGCTCGGTTCAGCCCATTTGGAGATAGTGGTAATCTTAACGCAAGATAGGTGCATGGTTTGCACCGAGCGTACTAGAGGCTCGAATATCTTTTTGGACGCACCGGATGGCACTACTAGGTGACGTGGGTCATGTGGAATCTCCTTTTGGTCCGTTTAGAGATAGGGTTAGTGTCAGTGCAAGATAGGTGCACAGTTTGCGCCAAACATACCATTGGCTCAGAAATCGTTTTGGACACACCCCGTGGTACTCCTTGGTGATGAGACTCAAGTGCAAGCTCGGTTCAATCCGTTTGGAGATAGTGCCAATCATGATGTAATATAGGAGCACGGTTTGCGCCAAATATACCATAGGCTCAGAAATTGTTTTGAACACACCCGGTGGTACTCCTACGTGATGAGGCTCAAGTGGAAGCTCGATTCAATCCATTTGGAGATAGGGGTAATCTTGACGCAAGATAGGTGCACAGTTTGCACCAAACAACTATAGGCTCAGAAATCATTTTGGATGCACCTAGTGGTACTCCTAGGTGACGAGACTCAAGTGGAAGCTCGGTTCAGCCCATTTGGAGATAGTGGTAATCTTGACGCAAGATAGGTGCACAGTTTGCGCCAAATATACCATTGGCTCAGAAATAGTTTTGGACACACCCTGTGGTACTCCTTGGTGACAAGACTCAAGTGCAAGCTCGGTTCAATCCGTTTGGAGATATATACCATAGGCTCAGAAATTGTTTTGGACACACCCGGTGGTACTCCTAGGTGATGAGGCTCAAGTGAAAGCTCGATTCAGTCCATTTGGAGATAGTGGTTATCTTGACGCAAGATAGGTGCACGGTTTGCACCAAACAGCTATAAAGTCAGAAATCATTTTGGATGCACCTAGTGGTACTCCTAGGTCACGAGACTCAAGTGGAAGCTCGGTTCAGCCCATTTGGAGATAGTGGTAAGCTTGACGCAAGATAGGTGCATGGTTTGCACCGAGCGTACTAGAGGCTCAAATATCTTTTTGGACGCACCGGATGGAACTACTAGGTGACGTGGGTCATGTGGAAACTCCTTTTGGTCCGTTTAGAGATAGGGTTAGTGTCAGTGCAAGATAGGTGCACGGTTTGCGCCGAACATACCATTAGCTCAAAAATCATTTTGGACACACCCCGTGGTACTCCTTGGTGACGAGACTCAAGTGCAAGCTCGGTTCAATCCGTTTGGAGATAGTGCTAATCTTGATGCAAGACAGGTGCACGGTTTGCACCAAATATATCATAGGCTCAGAAATTGTTTTGGTCACACCCGGTGGTACTCCTACGAGATGAGGCTCAAGTGGAAGCTCGATTCAGTCCATTTGGGGAAAGTGGAAATCTTGACGCAAGATAGGTGCACGGTTTGCACCAAACAACTATAGGTCCAGAAATCATTTTGGATGCACCTAGTGGTACTCCTAGGTGACGAGACTCAAGTGCAAGCTCGGTTCAATCCGTTTGGAGATAGTGCCAATCATGATGTAATATAGGAGCACGGTTTGCGCCAAATATACCATAGGCTCAGAAATTGTTTTGAACACACCCGGTGGTACTCCTACGTGATGAGGCTCAAGTGGAAGCTCGATTCAATCCATTTGGAGATAGGGGTAATCTTGACGCAAGATAGGTGCATGGTTTGCACCAAACAACTATAGGCTCAGAAATCATTTTGGATGCACCTAGTGGTACTCCTAGGTGACGAGACTCAAGTGGAAGCTCGGATCCGCCCATTTGGAGATAGTGGTAATCTTGACGCAAGATAGGTGCACAGTTTGCGCCAAATATACCATTGGCTCAGAAATAGTTTTGGACACACCCCGTGGTACTCCTTGGTGACAAGACTCAAGTGCAAGCTCGGTTCAATCCGTTTGGAGATATATACCATAGGCTCAGAAATTGTTTTGGACACATCCGGTGGTACTCCTAGGTGATGAAGCTCAAGTGGAAGCTCGATTCAGTCCTTTTGGAGATAGTGGTCATCTTGACGCAAGATAGGTGCACGGTTTGCACCAAACAGCTATAAAGTCAGAAATCATTTTGGATGCACCTAGTGGTACTCCTAGGTCACGAGACTCAAGTGGAAGCTCGGTTCAGCCCATTTGGAGATAGTGGTAAGCTTGACGCAAGATAGGTGCATGGTTTGCACCGAGCGTACTAGAGGCTCAAATATCTTTTTGGACGCACCGGATGGAACTACTAGGTGACGTGGGTCATGTGGAAACTCCTTTTGGTCCGTTTAGAGATAGGGTTAGTGTCAGTGCAAGATAGGTGCACGGTTTGCGCCGAACATACCATTAGCTCAAAAATCATTTTGGACACACCCCGTGGTACTCCTTGGTGACGAGACTCAAGTGCAAGCTCGGTTCAATCCGTTTGGAGATAGTGCTAATCTTGATGCAAGACAGGTGCACGGTTTGCACCAAATATATCATAGGCTCAGAAATTGTTTTGGTCACACCCGGTGGTACTCCTACGAGATGAGGCTCAAGTGGAAGCTCGATTCAGTCCATTTGGGGAAAGTGGAAATCTTGACGCAAGATAGGTGCACGGTTTGCACCAAACAACTATAGGTCCAGAAATCATTTTGGATGCACCTAGTGGTACTCCTAGGTGACGAGACTCAAGTGCAAGCTCGGTTCAATCCGTTTGGAGATAGTGCCAATCATGATGTAATATAGGAGCACGGTTTGCGCCAAATATACCATAGGCTCAGAAATTGTTTTGAACACACCCGGTGGTACTCCTACGTGATGAGGCTCAAGTGGAAGCTCGATTCAATCCATTTGGAGATAGGGGTAATCTTGACGCAAGATAGGTGCATGGTTTGCACCAAACAACTATAGGCTCAGAAATCATTTTGGATGCACCTAGTGGTACTCCTAGGTGACGAGACTCAAGTGGAAGCTCGGATCCGCCCATTTGGAGATAGTGGTAATCTTGACGCAAGATAGGTGCACAGTTTGCGCCAAATATACCATTGGCTCAGAAATAGTTTTGGACACACCCCGTGGTACTCCTTGGTGACAAGACTCAAGTGCAAGCTCGGTTCAATCCGTTTGGAGATATATACCATAGGCTCAGAAATTGTTTTGGACACATCCGGTGGTACTCCTAGGTGATGAAGCTCAAGTGGAAGCTCGATTCAGTCCTTTTGGAGATAGTGGTCATCTTGACGCAAGATAGGTGCACGGTTTGCACCAAACAGCTATAAAGTCAGAAATCATTTTGGATGCACCTAGTGGTACTCCTAGGTCACGAGACTCAAGTGGAAGCTCGGTTCAGCCCATTTGGAGATAGTGGTAAGCTTGACGCAAGATAGGTGCATAGTTTGCACCGAGCGTACTAGAGGCTCAAATATCTTTTTGGACGCACCGGATGGAACTACTAGGTGACGTGGGTCATGTGGAAACTCCTTTTGGTCCGTTTAGAGATAGGGTTAGTGTCAGTGCAAGATAGGTGCACGGTTTGCGCCGAACATACAATTAGCTCAAAAATCATTTTGGACACACCCCGTGGTACTCCTTGGTGACGAGACTCAAGTGCAAGCTCGGTTCAATCCGTTTGGAGATAGTGCTAATCTTGATGCAAGACAGGTGCACGGTTTGCGCCAAATATATCATAGGCTCAGAAATTGTTTTGGTCACACCCGGTGGTACTCCTACAAGATGAGGCTCAAGTGGAAGCTCGATTCAGTCCATTTGGGGATAGTGGAAATCTTGACGCAAGATAGGTGCACGGTTTGCACCAAACAACTATAGGTCCAGAAATCATTTTGGATGCACCTAGTGGTACTCCTAGGTGACGAGACTCAAGTGGAAGCTCGGTTCAGCCCATTTGGAGATAGTGGTAATCTTGACGCAAGATAGGTGCACAGTTTGCGCCAAATATACCATTGGCTCAGAAATAGTTTTGGACACACCCCGTGGTACTCCTTGGTGACAAGACTCAAGTGCAAGCTCGGTTCAATCCGTTTGGAGATATATACCATAGGCTCAGAAATTGTTTTGGACACATCCGGTGGTACTCCTAGGTGATGAAGCTCAAGTGGAAGCTCGATTCAGTCCTTTTGGAGATAGTGGTCATCTTGACGCAAGATAGGTGCACGGTTTGCACCAAACAGCTATAAAGTCAGAAATCATTTTGGATGCACCTAGTGGTACTCCTAGGTCAGAGACTCAAGTGGAAGCTCGGTTCAGCCCATTTGGAGATAGTGGTAAGCTTGACGCAAGATAGGTGCATGGTTTGCACCGAGCGTACTAGAGGCTCAAATATCTTTTTGGACGCACCGGATGGAACTACTAGGTGACGTGGGTCATGTGGAAACTCCTTTTGGTCCGTTTAGAGATAGGGTTAGTGTCAGTGCAAGATAGGTGCACGGTTTGCGCCGAACATACCATTAGCTCAAAAATCATTTTGGACACACCCCGTGGTACTCCTTGGTGACGAGACTCAAGTGCAAGCTCGGTTCAATCCGTTTGGAGATAGTGCTAATCTTGATGCAAGACAGGTGCACGGTTTGCACCAAATATATCATAGGCTCAGAAATTGTTTTGGTCACACCCGGTGGTACCCCTACGAGATGAGGCTCAAGTGGAAGCTCGATTCAGTCCATTTGGGGAAAGTGGAAATCTTGACGCAAGATAGGTGCACGGTTTGCACCAAACAACTATAGGTCCAGAAATCATTTTGGATGCACCTAGTGGTACTCCTAGGTGACGAGACTCAAGTGCAAGCTCGGTTCAATCCGTTTGGAGATAGTGCCAATCATGATGTAATATAGGAGCACGGTTTGCGCCAAATATACCATAGGCTCAGAAATTGTTTTGAACACACCCGGTGGTACTCCTACGTGATGAGGCTCAAGTGGAAGCTCGATTCAATCCATTTGGAGATAGGGGTAATCTTGACGCAAGATAGGTGCATGGTTTGCACCAAACAACTATAGGCTCAGAAATCATTTTGGATGCACCTAGTGGTACTCCTAGGTGACGAGACTCAAGTGGAAGCTCGGATCCGCCCATTTGGAGATAGTGGTAATCTTGACGCAAGATAGGTGCACAGTTTGCGCCAAATATACCATTGGCTCAGAAATAGTTTTGGACACACCCCGTGGTACTCCTTGGTGACAAGACTCAAGTGCAAGCTCGGTTCAATCCGTTTGGAGATATATACCATAGGCTCAGAAATTGTTTTGGACACATCCGGTGGTACTCCTAGGTGATGAAGCTCAAGTGGAAGCTCGATTCAGTCCTTTTGGAGATAGTGGTCATCTTGACGCAAGATAGGTGCACGGTTTGCACCAAACAGCTATAAAGTCAGAAATCATTTTGGATGCACCTAGTGGTACTCCTAGGTCACGAGACTCAAGTGGAAGCTCGGTTCAGCCCATTTGGAGATAGTGGTAAGCTTGACGCAAGATAGGTGCATAGTTTGCACCGAGCGTACTAGAGGCTCAAATATCTTTTTGGACGCACCGGATGGAACTACTAGGTGACGTGGGTCATGTGGAAACTCCTTTTGGTCCGTTTAGAGATAGGGTTAGTGTCAGTGCAAGATAGGTGCACGGTTTGCGCCGAACATATAATTAGCTCAAAAATCATTTTGGACACACCCCGTGGTACTCCTTGGTGACGAGACTCAAGTGCAAGCTCGGTTCAATCCGTTTGGAGATAGTGCTAATCTTGATGCAAGACAGGTGCACGGTTTGCGCCAAATATATCATAGGCTCAGAAATTGTTTTGGTCACACCCAGTGGTACTCCTACAAGATGAGGCTCAAGTGGAAGCTCGATTCAGTCCATTTGGGGATAGTGGAAATCTTGACGCAAGATAGGTGCACGGTTTGCACCAAACAACTATAGGTCCAGAAATCATTTTGGATGCACCTAGTGGTACTCCTAGGTGACGAGACTCAAGTGCAAGCTCGGTTCAATCCGTTTGGAGATAGTGCCAATCATGATGTAATATAGGAGCACGGTTTGCGCCAAATATACCATAGGCTCAGAAATTGTTTTGAACACACCCGGTGGTACTCCTACGTGATGAGGCTCAAGTGGAAGCTCGATTCAATCCATTTGGAGATAGGGGTAATCTTGACGCAAGATAGGTGCATGGTTTGCACCAAACAACTATAGGCTCAGAAATCATTTTGGATGCACCTAGTGGTACTCCTAGGTGACGAGACTCAAGTGGAAGCTCGGATCCGCCCATTTGGAGATAGTGGTAATCTTGACGGAAGATAGGTGCACAGTTTGCGCCAAATATACCATTGGCTCAGAAATAGTTTTGGACACACCCCGTGGTACTCCTTGGTGACAAGACTCAAGTGCAAGCTCGGTTCAATCCGTTTGGAGATATATACCATAGGCTCAGAAATTGTTTTGGACACATCCGGTGGTACTCCTAGGTGATGAAGCTCAAGTGGAAGCTCGATTCAGTCCTTTTGGAGATAGTGGTCATCTTGACGCAAGATAGGTGCACGGTTTGCACCAAACAGCTATAAAGTCAGAAATCATTTTGGATGCACCTAGTGGTACTCCTAGGTCACGAGACTCAAGTGGAAGCTCGGTTCAGCCCATTTGGAGATAGTGGTAAGCTTGACGCAAGATAGGTGCATAGTTTGCACCGAGCGTACTAGAGGCTCAAATATCTTTTTGGACGCACCGGATGGAACTACTAGGTGACGTGGGTCATGTGGAAACTCCTTTTGGTCCGTTTAGAGATAGGGTTAGTGTCAGTGCAAGATAGGTGCACGGTTTGCGCCGAACATACAATTAGCTCAAAAATCATTTTGGACACACCCCGTGGTACTCCTTGGTGACGAGACTCAAGTGCAAGCTCGGTTCAATCCGTTTGGAGATAGTGCTAATCTTGATGCAAGACAGGTGCACGGTTTGCGCCAAATATATCATAGGCTCAGAAATTGTTTTGGTCACACCCGGTGGTACTCCTACAAGATGAGGCTCAAGTGGAAGCTCGATTCAGTCCATTTGGGGATAGTGGAAATCTTGACGCAAGATAGGTGCACGGTTTGCACCAAACAACTATAGGTCCAGAAATCATTTTGGATGCACCTAGTGGTACTCCTAGGTGACGAGACTCAAGTGGAAGCTCGGTTCAGCCCATTTGGAGATAGTGGTAATCTTGATGCAAGATAGGTGCATGGTTTGCACCGAGTGTACTAGAGGCTCAAATATCATTTTGGACACACCGGTTGGAACTACTAGTTGAGGTGGGTCATGGGGAATCTCCTTTTGGTCCGTTTAGAGATAGGGTTAGTGTCAGTGCAAGATAGGAGCACGGTTTGCACCAAACATACCATTGGCTCAGAAATCGTTTTGGACACACCCCGTTACCTTGGTGACGAGACTCAAGTGCAAGCTCGGTTCAATCCGTTTGGAGATATATACCATAGGCTCAGAAATTGTTTTGGACACACCCGGTGGTACTCCTAGGTGATGAGGCTCAAGTGGAAGCTCGATTCAGTCCTTTTGGAGATAGTGGTCATCTTGACGCAAGATAGGTGCACGGTTTGCACCAAAAGTTGTAGGCTCAAAAATCATTTTGGATGCACCTAGTGGTACTCCTAGGTGATGAGACTCAAGTGGAGGCTCGGTGCAGCCCATTTGGAGATAGTGGTAATCTTAACGCAAGATAGGTGTCTGGTTTGCACTGAGCGTACTGGAGGCTCGAATATCTTTTTGGACGCACCGGATGGCACTACTAGGTGACGTGGGTCATGTGGAATCTCCTTTTGGTCCGTTTAGAGATAGGGTTAGTGTCAGTGCAAGATAGGTGCACAGTTTGCGCCAAACATACCATTGGCTCAGAAATCATTTTGGACACACCCCGTGGTACTCCTTGGTGACGAGACTCAAGTGCAAGCTCGGTTCAATCCGTTTGGAGATAGTGCTAATCATGATGTAATATAGGAGCACGGTTTGCGCCAAATATACCATAGGCTCAGAAATTGTTTTAAACACACCCGGTGGTACTCCTACGTGATGAGGCTCAAGTGGAAGCTCGATTCAATCCATTTGGAGATAGGGGAAATCTTGACGCAAGATAGGTGCACGGTTTGCACCAAACAACTATAGGCCCAGAAATCATTTTGGATGCACCTAGTGGTACTCCTTGGTGACGAGACTCAAGTGCAAGCTCGGTTCAATCCGTTTGGAGATAGTGCTAATCCTGATGCAAGATAGGTGCACGGTTTGCGCCAAATATACCATAGGCTTAAAAATTGTTTTGAACACACCCGGTGGTACTCCGACGTGATGAGGCTCGAGTGGAAGCTCGATTCAGTCCATTTGGAGATAGTGGTAATCTTGACGCAAGATAGGAGCACGGTTTGCACCAAACAACTATAGGCTCAGAAATCATTTTGGATGCACCTAGTGGTACTCCTAGGTGACGAGACTCAAGTGGAAGCTCGGTTCAGCCCATTTGGAGATAGTGGTAATCTTGACGCAAGATAGGTGCACGGTTTGCACCAAACAACTATAGGCTCAAAAATCATTTTGGATGCACCCAGTGGTACTCCTTGGTGACGAGACTCAAGTGGAAGCTCGGTTCAGCACATTTGGAGATAGTGGTAACCTTGACGCAAGATAGGTGCATGGTTTGCACCGAGCGTACTAGAGGTTCGAATATCATTTTGGACGCTCCCGATGGAACTACTAGGTGACGTGGGTCATGTGGGATCTCGTTTTGGTCTGTTTAGAGATAGGGTTAGTGTATGTGCAAGATATGTGCACGGTTTGCACCAAACATACCATTGGCTAAGAAATCATTTTGGACGCACCCCGTGGTACTCCTTGGTGACGAGACTCAAGTGCAAGCTCAGTTAAATCCGTTTGGAGATAGTGGTAATCTTAATGCAAGATAGGTGCACGGTTTGCGCCAAATATACCATAGGCTTAGAAATTGTTTTGGACACACCTGGTTATACTTCTAGGTGATGAGGCTCAAGTGGAAGCTCGATTCAGTCCATTTGGAGATAGTGGGATCTTGTTTTGGTCCGTTTAGAGATAGGGTTAGTGTCAGTGCAAGATAGGTGCACAGTTTGCGCCAAACATACCATTGGCTCAGAAATAGTTTTGGACACACCCGGTGGTACTCCTTGGCGACGAGACTCAAGTGCAAGCTCGGTTCAATCCGTTTGGAGATATATACCATAGGCTCAGAAATTGTTTTGGACACATCCGGTGGTACTCCTAGGTGATGAGGCTCAAGTGGAAGCTTGATTCAGTCTATTAGGAGATAGTGGTAATCTTGACGCAAGATAAGTGCACGGTTTGCACCAAACAACTATAGGCTCAAAAATCATTTCGGATGCACCTAGTGGTACTCCTAGGTGACGAGACTCAAGGGAAGCTCGGTTCAGCCCATTTGGAGATAGTGGTAATCTTGACGCAAGATAGGTGCATGGTTTGCACCGAGTGTACTAGAGGCTCAAATATCATTTTGGACGCACTGGTTGGAACTACTAGTTGACGTGGGTCATGGGGAATCTCCTTTTGGTCCGTTTAGATATAGGGTTAGTGTCAGTGCAAGATAGTGCACGGTTTACGCCAAACATACCATTGGCTCAGAAATCGTTTTGGAGATACCCCGTGGTACTCCTTGGTGACGAGACTCTAGTGTAAGCTCGGTTCAATCCGTTTGGAGATATATACCATAGGCTCAGAAATTGTTTTGGACACACCCGGTTATACTCCTAGGTGATGAGGCTCAAGTGGAAGCTCGATTCAGTCCATTTGGAGATAGTGGTCATCTTGACGCAAGATAGGTGCAAGGTTTGCACCAAAAGTTGTAGGCTCAAAAATCATTTTGGATGCACCTAGTGGTACTCCTAGGTGATGAGACTCAAGTGGAAGCTCGGTTCAGCCCATTTGGAGATAGTGGTAATCTTAACGCAAGATAGGTGCATGGTTTGCACCGAGCGTACTAGACGCTCGAATATCTTTTTAGTTGCACCGGATGGCACTACTAGGTGACGTGGGTCATGTGGAATCTCCTTTTGGTCCGTTTAGAGATAGTGTCAGTGCAAGATAGGTGCACGGTTTGCGCCAAACATACCATTGTGATATGAACCCGCTAGGGTTTATGGACGATCTTTCGATGAGAGGCGTGAGAGCACTCGATTTGGTGGATGGAGATGACGTTCATGGCCCGACTACAGCCTTCCAAGACCGCGCCTTAGCAATCGGTACACCACCTCCAAAGGCTGTCATGATCTTGTGGAGCGCGACAACCAGCCACTAGGGCTCCCGTCCTGCAAGCAATCGAAGAACTAGCAAGAACAAGGAAACAAGCACTGAATTTGCAAGATGAAATTGAAATCCTCAAACTGAATCTTATTATGAGTGGAGTTCTGAAGACAAGGAGACGGGTGGCTGGATCAGCACACGCGCCTACAAGCAAGTAGCAAAGGCTAAACTTGATCTAAACAAAACCCAAGTGTTCCTGGTGGCGGCTAAGGGGTATATGATGTGCGGAGGACGACCACAAGAGAGTTTGGGTCGTGCTCCAACCCTAGGACGCGTCCCTACTGGACTCTAAAAGATACAAGCCCATTAGGCTAACTTGAGGTGGCGCAGCACCCTGGACAGAATAGACCTCTCGGTGATTTTTGAACTGTTGACGCCGTTTCTGAGTAGGTATGAGTATGAGGTCAGATCCGTATGAAAGTAGACTTTATTAGCTTTCCAACAAGTCCAGAATTACCCCAATCCGACTCCGTATGTAACCGTGGCGACCGTCACAAGTTGGAGGTGTGCTGCAGTCCGAATCCAGCCTACACGAGTCCTTTTCCCTTTCGGTCTTCTCCTTGATTCCTAATCAAAACAAGAGTGCACGTGTCTCCAAGATCTAAACAGGATGGACAAGAGCTCAAGAAGGAACTCACTTGATGATTAAGTGTTCGAGCTCGAGCACGGGTAATAGGACCAGCAGGTGTCGGCGTGGATGTATGATCGGTGTTGATGTCCTCATCATCCTCCCTTTCTTGAATTTGAGTCGTCCTCGACTCAAGCTCATCTTCCTCACCCAAATAAGGCTTCAAATCTGCAATGTTAAATGTGGGACTAACCCCAAAATCTGCAGGAAGATCAAGCTTATATGCATTCTCATTTATTCGTTGCATCACTTTAAAAGGACCATCCGCTCTAGGCATCAATTTAGACTTTCTTAATTCAGGAAACCTATCCTTTCGCAAATGCAACCAAACCCAATCTCCAGGTTCAAGAATCAATTCTCTTCTACCTTTATCTACAGCAAATTTGTACTTAGCATTCATGCGCTCTATGTTTTCTTTAGTGGTTTCATGTAGTTTTAGCATCAATTCAGCACGTTGCTTAGCATCAAAATTCAACTTTTCAGAACTTGGCAATGGCATTAAATCAATAGGAGCACGTGGTAACAAGCCATAAACAATCTCAAAGGGACACATCTTCGTAGTAGAATGCAGCGAACGATTATAAGCAAACTCAATATGAGGCAAACAATCTTCCCACATCTTAATATTCTTCTTTAAAACAGTCCTTAACATAGTAGACAAAGTTCTATTCACAACTTCAGTTTGACCATCAGTTTGGGGGTGACAACTGGTGGAAAATAAAAGCTTAGTCCCCAATTTGGCCCATAAAGTTCTCCAAAAATGGCTAAGAAATTTAACATCACGATCAGAAACAATTGTATTTGGCACACCATGCAAGCGAACAACTTCTCGAAAGAACAAATCAGCAATATTTATAGCATCATCAGTTTTATGACATGGTATGAAATGTGCCATTTTAGAGAATCGATCCACAACCACAAAAACACTATCTCGCCCTTTTCTAGTCCGTGGCAATCCCAACACAAAATCCATAGAAATATCCTCCCAAGGAGCACTAGGAACAGGAAGAGGCATATACAAACCGTGTGGATTCAACCGGGACTTAGCCTTTTGACATGTTGTGCAGCGAGCAACAAATCTCTCCACGTCTCGTCGCATCTTTGGCCAAAAGAAATGACCAGCAAGAATGTCCTCCGTCTTCTTCGCTCCAAAATGCCCCATCAAGCCACCTCCATGCGCTTCCTGCAGCAACAACAAGCGAACGGAGCTAGCTAGAATGCATAGCTTGTTAGCTCTAAACACAAACCCATCATTGAGGATGAATTTGTTCCATGTTTTCCCATCTTTACAATGCAGCAGCACTTCTTTAAAATCAGCATCATGAGCATATCGGTCTTTAATTGTTTCTAACCCAAAGATCTTGTAATCAAGTTGATTCAGCAAAGTATATCTCCTAGACAATGCATCTGCAATGATATTATCCTTCCCTTTCTTGTGTTTGATAACATAAGGAAAAGATTCAATAAATTCAACCCATTTTGCATGTCTACGATTCAGTTTTCCTTGACTACGAATATGCTTCAAAGATTCATGATCAGAATGTATAACAAATTCTTTGGGCCACAAATAATGCTGCCATGTTTCTAATGTCCGCACTAGAGCATATAATTCCTTATCATATGTAGAATAATTAAGAATAGGCCCGCTCAATTTCTCACTAAAGTATGCAACAGGTTTTCCTTCTTGTAACAAAACACCACCCAATCCAATTCCACTCGCATCACATTCAAGCTCGAAAGTCTTATTAAAATCAGGGAGTTGGAGTAGAGGTGCATGTGTTAACTTATCTTTTAGCACATGAAAGGCGTGCTCTTGTGCTTTGCCCCAAGAAAAGGGCACTCCCTTCTTTGTAAGCTCATTCAATGGTGCAGCAATGGTGCTGAAGTCCTTCATAAAACGGCGATAGAAACCAGCAAGTCCTAGGAAACTCCGCACTTGTGTGACCGTCGTGGGTACAGGCCATCCTTGTATAGCTTCCACCTTGGCTTTATCAACCTCAATTCCCTGTGGAGTGACAACATAGCCAAGAAACGATACTCGATCGGTGCAGAAAGTGCACTTCTCAAGGTTACCAAACAAACGTGCATCACGTAGAGCATTGAAAACAGCACGTAAGTGATCAAGGTGTTCATCAATGGATTTGCTATAAATCAGTATATCATCAAAGTAGACGACAACAAATTTCCCAATGAAAGCACGCAAAACCTCGTTCATTAATCTCATGAAAGTACTAGGTGCATTAGTTAACCCAAAAGGCATGACTAACCACTCATATAGACCGAACTTGGTTTTGAAAGCAGTTTTCCATTCATCTCCCAATTTCATACGAATCTGATGGTACCCACTACGCAAATCAACCTTTGAAAACACAACAGCACCACTCAATTCATCAAGCATATCATCTAATCGTGGAATAGGGTGTCTATATCGAATGGTGATATTATTAATAGCCCTACAATCAACACACATGCGCCATGTTCCATCTTTCTTAGGCACTAAAATCAGTGGAACAGCACAAGGACTAAGAGACTCACGCACATAACCTTTGTCTAGTAGTTCTTGCACTTGTCGCTGAATTTCCTTCGTTTCCTCCGGATTGGTCCTGTATGGCGCACGGTTTGGCAAAGATGCTCCAGGGATAAGATCAATTTGGTGCTCAATCCCTCGTATTGGTGGCAGCCCCACTGGTATCTCAATGGGGAACACATCAGAATACTCCTGCAAAATGTTAGCAACAGCAGGGGGCAAAGAACGTGCATATCCTCAAATGAAATCAAAGCATCCTTGCATACCAAAGCATAAGCAACAGAGGTGGA